>JALMQS010000055.1:13892965-13934710 GCA_024734495.1 Forficula auricularia | reverse complement strand
AGATCAGTGATTGTGAGTCAAGCAAGTCTACTTTATATTAAAATAAAATTCATTAGTAATTAACCTCAATATTAATAAATTATTCAATTATTTATCGAATTTTTATCTTATTACAGATTCTAACTGTGTACTTACCAAATCTCATGAGTTATTAGTCGTGTATAAATTTTAATCCTATTGAAATAAAGGAAGGGGGTGTAAATTAGTCATGTCGCAAAATAAATATTTTAATCGTTCATATCTCATCTTCGGTAAGTCGCAGAGCCTTGAAATTTGAAACTTAAGCTATCTAGAGGCTACAAGAAGTACAAAAAGATTTTGGTTAAAATAGAAGTACCGGAAGTTGATGTTTATATACGTAAGAATGTACCCCCTGCGTTTCGCAACCATAAATCTCAGAGCTACGGAATTCGAAACTTAAGCTCGATATAGACTAGAAGCAGTAGAGGAAGTTTTTGATTGAAATCGGAACACCGGAAGTTGACATTTTTATGAAAGATTTCTATTTATTTTTTTATTTTCTCAAAAACGGCACTAACGATTTTTTTTTTAAATTGGTGTACTTATCAAGTGTCTTGAGTTATTAGTCGTGTATAGATTTTAATCCGATTGGAATGAAGGAAATACATAAATAGGAAATTAAATTAGGAGTGTCGTAAAATAAATATTTTAATCATTCATATATCGTCTTCGGTAAGTCGTAGAGCTTTGAAATTCGAAACTTAAGCTATTTAAGAGGCAAAAAGTTACCGAGCATCGCTCGGTGCTCCAGGCACTTAATATTATTTTATAATTAGTTGATAATTAATTTGACATATTTGTAGAAACATTTCAACAAAATGAATTGGTCTAAAAGCTTGCGGGCAATTTAAATAACTAACAGAGGTTTAGAAATTCAATTAGCCTTATTACTGAATCATTTTCATTACAAACAGAATAGAAAGAGAAGATAGAAAACGGAAGGGGGAAGGAAAGAGACGGTTATATAAATTTTGGAGGAAAATTTCCTCAGCTTCGTTTTAAAAACTTCTTCTAATAAAAATATATTAAATTCATTTAAAGATACTATTTTTTTTTAAAAGTTGAGCAATTTTTTTGGGTACCTTAAAAAACAGACCAAAATAATTTCTCTTGAATAAAAATAAGGGTTAATATAATTTTTACTTTAGCTTATTAAATAGTATTTAAGTATCGAAATGGCATATTCACTTTTTCAAGTCTTTCCTTTTCATTAGAATCAATTCGTCTTTCATTTTTTTAATATTAAACGAAACTATACAATATCCTTTTTAGGTATAATAGGAGTTTTATAGAAAAATAGAGGGTTTTTGGTCTCCAGAGTGAAAAAGAGCTCCAAAAGCCATTAATGTCTATATGTTTGTATATATCGAAAGCTGAAACGTTATAGATAGATTGTACATTTTAAATGAGAAAATATCACCAGATTGGGATGTTTGACCTTCATCATCAGTCTTTTTGATTAGAAATTATTTATCTATGGTATTATTAATCAATGGTTATGTTGATAAATTTGTTTTGTTGTTATAGTAAGCTGGTCAATCACTCAATATTCTTTTTTTGACCAGCTTACTAAAACAAGAAAACGAATTTACCTATATCTATTTAAATCCATGATAAATAATAGGTAGAATATTTCTAAATTAAAAATACTAATTATGAAGATCAAACCTTTGAAACCATAGACTCGATCCAGTAAATTAATGACTCCACGAAAAAAAAACGGGTCAAATCACATTTGGTAAATTTTTCAGAAGAGTAAATTTAAAACAAAATATAGATACCTATGGTAATTGAAACACCCCAGTTGAGTGTAAGTACCTAATATAGTTATAATTCAAATTTATTTCTTATAATGAAAGTACATTTTAAAAAATTACAACTATAGTTAAATTATGAAAAAAGGCAAGGACTTGGAACGTTCTTTCCATTTCCCCTAATAATAAAAACCTCCATATCCTAATAGCTTACCACATTATTTTATAGTAATTTCAAATGGCCTGTAATTTCCCAAAACCTATTTTTTTCGTGGTGTTATATACAAATTTATATTCATATATATTGTCATGGATGTATATGTTTATTTGCATCATGAAGAGGACAACCTCATTGATTTCTTTTTATGAGACAACTTTGCTACTCTCGACAAAAAATAAAATCTTGACGATAATAGTCTTGTTTTACTTTTGAACAAAACGATAATAAATCTTTCAAAATAATGGCAATTTGTCCCTTGTTGGGGACCACCTTTTCTTTATTATACTTAAAATTAAACGACTGGCTTGTTGACGTTAATCAGGTGGCGGGGTGTGTATTTTAGGGGTTGGTTTTCACTGTGTAGGATGGCTCAGGGGGTGGAAGAGGGACGGGCACGCTTCGACGCCTTTGGCTACCCTTCGAATAGGCGCAACGCCAAATTCAACCCCCCCGCCCGCATTGCTACTGCTATTTTAACGCCCCATATATACGTATATATATACCATATATATAAGAATGTTTTTCACGCGCCGGCAAACTTCCTTTCCCGTCTTGGACAGCCAGGGCCCGTGTACACGCATGAGAATACGCCCTGAATTATTTGACGTTTCCCGGATTTTTCCCCCCTCCCTTAATTTCTTGCTTTATTCTTTATATATATATATTCTGTTTCGATCTTTATACCCCTCCTTTATATTTTTCGCTCTCCCCTTCACTCATTCATTGTTTTTTTTCTCGGTTGGCCTCGATAATATAAGAATTGTTGAAATGAAAGGGCCAACTGAAGTGTGCTTGAATATAATAGCCATTTTGTGCTAATTGAATAATTTATGGTTCATTTTGAAAGAAACAATA
Organism: Forficula auricularia; assembly: GCA_024734495.1. Classification (NCBI taxonomy): domain Eukaryota; kingdom Metazoa; phylum Arthropoda; class Insecta; order Dermaptera; family Forficulidae; genus Forficula; species Forficula auricularia. The sequence continues at coordinate 13,931,860 of JALMQS010000055.1, read as the reverse complement.
TATAGTTTGATTGCAAAGAAAAATTTATTTACCCTTAAAAACAAGCTGACGTGTGTTCTGTGTGGCCATCCACTTGACTTTACCATACAACCTGACCCCTCTCTTATATTTAATATTTAATAAAATTATTTATAATCATCCAGAGGAGGAGGGTTAGTTTTTCTATTTTTAGACTCCTGGGGGGACCCCAGTGGGACACTGATTATGTATACAAAATTTGGTTGAGTTTGCTCAAATGGCCTAGATTTTTAATTTTTAACCCCCCGCCCCCTCCACCCCCCTTAATTTTGGGTCGATATGCACCAAAATCTAATCAGCTCTTAATGGAAGGCTCAGGAGGCATGATGCGGTGGTGAGACGTCTGGCTGATGAACTAAACGGAATGCGGGTCGAGCTCGAATATTTATATCAGAGCTCGGCCGGGAACAGGAAGCCAGACATCGTGGCGAAGGACGGGGGACGTTGTGAGTTCTGGATGTGCAGATAGTGTCAGCGCTCCTCGGACTGGGGGTTGCCCACAGAAACAAAATCAATTATTATAAGTGCAAATCCAGTCTGGTGAGCAACATTGCGGCAAGGTTTGGGGTGGGCTCGGGTTCTGTGAGAGTTGAAGCCATCACACTCTCGTGGAAGGGAGTATGGTGGCATAAAGCGGTGCCTCCCCTTGTCGCTCTGGGAATTTCTCTGAGAACTTTATACGATATGACCTTCGACGAGGGGTTCATTAATGAATTTTTACAGCTTCAACAGGAGAACTTATAGGGAAATCGCCATGCGTTAGAAATTGTATATAAAAAGAAAAATAGAAAAAAGAATTTTTTTTTTGTAAATATATTATGTTAATATTCCTATAGTTATGTAAATACTCCTGTAATTAAATTCACCCGACTATGTAAATATTTCTTGTTAGTGGAGGCCCCCACCTGCGTGGCCCAATAAACCAAAAATCAATGGTCCAAAACCACGTGTAAAATTTCGTTTTTTATTTTAGGTCTCTTTTAGTTTGAAAATTTTAATTTTTAAAAGCCCCCACCTGTTCCCATTAATTTTTAGTTCGATTCCAAGCAAAATATAATTAGCCCTTAATCTCAATATAAAGAATCTACATGTGAAATTTCATTTTGATATTCACACTTGTTTTTGAGTTAGAGCGTACACAAAATTTGGCAACGTGTTAAAACGTACTAACAGACATTTTGACAAAATAATTAATATCTCTTAAAATATAATTTTTTCGATGTTAGCTCATTAGAGTTTTTTTGTACATCAAAGCACCGTGGATTTCGCTCATTTTTTTATCAAAAACAGTTTCAGCCTTATTGGAGATATTTCGAAAAAAAGAAGAAAAAAAAAACTTTTTTCATGAACGATTACAATACTTGCCCATACCCTGTTATGATAAAGTAAAAAAAAAAAATATTATAAGACCCTTTCAAAGTAAATTTCATCTAACTTGGGTTTTTAGACTAACAATTGTATGAGAGAACCTCTTCCCTCATTTTGTCCTCATTAGCAATTAATCATATCTCATTTTTATTTTTGAGACTCTTCTATTGTAGATATCAGCCTTCTTTGATTTTTGTTTGAAAATTTTGCTATTTTAAATTATTTTTGAACCCTCCCTCTCCTCTTTCTACGATACTTGACCATATCCAAAAAACATTTGTTCCCGATTCCCAAAAATCAATATTTCAATTCACATGATGGAACAGAGCACACTAATTAATTATAAATATTTTTCACGAAATATCCAGCCTATTAATTTTCTTTCGTTATCTATTAACAAACAAGGCGAAGAAGTGAGTCTGGTTTTTGTAAGATATTGAGATTGATGCCACCATGAGGCGGTAAAGGAACTCGGGGAATGTCGGTTACCCTTTTATTCCTCTCTAGTGCATTGACTCGCAATTTTCTTTTTGGCAAGATTCAACTGACGTCTTTATACACGTCGGCTAATGGCTTTGAGCCCCCGCTTTTCCCACCCCACGTCAACAACCCAAAATTGAGCTCAGTTTGGGATCTAATCGCAAGTTGCCAGACGCACAGGCGGATAGTTTTAATTTATAAGCCGATTTATAGAAAGCGCCATTACGTCTTATGTAATATTGCCTGGCTGGCTGGGCGATGGCGATGTTGTGCGAGCTTTAAGTAGACTATCACAGGGGTACATTGTATGAGTGGTATCCGATGGATGCCGAGTGAGCAGGGGCTGCTTGCTGGCTGAAAAGGGCTCAAGAAGAACTTGACCAGAACGCAGAGATCAAAGTAATAGAGAGAGGGAGAGATTCCACTGAGCCCTTTGGGATTCTTCGACATTAAAAAAAAAGGCGGGTTTAGTTAGAGTCCTCTAACATTGGATATCCTAAGAAAACTTTAATATAAATAAAATATAAAAAAAGCCATTTAAAATGCCGATTGAAAAGAAAATGTTCCTAGCATTTTATCATGTGAAAAATATAATAATAAAAGATAGTCGTATTACCAACTTTTAATCTTTGACTTAACTAAGATTTTAATGGTATATTAAATGAAGAAGGAGGTATCAGCCAAAGTTGGATGCGCCGGGTTCAATAAAACTCCCTGAATAAAACGTTTCGGCCTGAATTTATTTGGCCATCTGCACTTAACCTCCTCCTTCATCTGATACAGTTCCATCACAGTCACGAACTCTAATATTTTAATATCCTTGAAATTCCTTGTAAATATCTAAATCAGGCTTGTCCAACCCGCGGGTCGCATGTGGCCCAAGATGGTTATTAATGTGGCCCGACAAAAATCGCAAACTTACACCCTTTATGAGATTGCGACTAAAAATCCCAGTGATATTACTAAAAATACAATATTTTTAACTTGGTACTAATTTATGAGTATTTTGAATTTAACACTTTATTCAGCAATGCGGTATTGATAAAATGATTCTTAAATAATTTTATTTATTCAAGCATCTATTTTCAAATATGAAGCACACAAAGAATCCAAAATATTTGATGAGTATTCTGAAAATTCACTAAGAATTCCTTTGACGGATTAATATCCCAAAAACAATTTCAAACTTCTCACTACAATTTTATGTTGCTAATTTTTCTCTTACTTTTATAATAAAAAATTTATAAAGAAACAAATCTAAATTTCTTATCTAGATATTCTACGATTTTTGCTTATCAACTTTTATTAGTGTTACTGGATTTTATGTGTGGGCCAAAATAGCTCATATTCTTCCAATGTGGCCCAGGGAAGCTATAAGGTTAGACACCTTGTCTAAATAATACTCTTTAAAATTTGAATTATATTTTTCTCTATTTCTGACAACCAAATTATTCAATTCACTCAAAAAATTAATTTTTTTTTTTGTTTATTCTTGTCTAGATATGAAAAATATCATTTTAAACTATAATTATTTTTTCTATCTGTGTGTCTTCAGAACATACGGCTGAAAATGAAGAAAATAGAAAAAGAACATTGAATTAGGAGCTATTATATTATTGAATTAAGCGTAGTTGATGTGCTGGAATTTGCAAGACAAACTTGAACATTTGTGCCAGATTTCGGCTTTCTATCTCAAATCGTTCGTTCATTGAGAAAAGAATTACGAAATCACTAAAATTTGAGGAATCTTGAAAAATTTTCACTTTTTATTTTAATTAAATTCTTGCCTTGAGGGTAAAGAGTTTCCACCTTGAGGGAATTAAATCCAAAATTATTTTCTTACTAATCCTTCTTTATTGTTTTATGTGCGATTCTCGAATATTTGAGAAATCATCCAAAAATTTAACATCCATTTTTATTGGAATAATTGATTAACCTTGTTTTTAGAAATAATTGAAAAGGGAACACTGAAAGAAAAATATGTTTTACAATTTTTAATTATATTTTCTATAAATATTTTTTACTTCATTCCAGTTATTGATATTTTCGTTAATTTGATTTTTTCAGTGAGGAGGCAACAATAGCCGGCAGGTCTTCACCTGTGAAGCGAATAATGTGGATTTCATTATTCTACAATAGTATTAGTAAGTAATAGATCATTTTATTTAATAATGATAAAAATAATAAGACTATAAGCTATAATGGGGAGAGAAATGTTACAATTTGAAGAGTTTCTTTTTCCAGAAGAGAAACATAATTAGGTATTCACTTCATGTCAATGTTCTCCTGACGATGAGGTAAGAGCTCGAAATATATAGAGTAAACTTAAAAAAATCTTTGTATTTTAATTTTTCTCCTTGTGAAACACCACCAACTCTAACCTAATTTAATTATAATTAGGTATTCTAATTTTAATTTTAAATCTTACGAAATTTAAAAAAAATTAATTAATTCCACAAAACAAAATACTATTTAAAATACTTTTTTGTTTATTCTGTACGTTTTCAAATAGGAGGAAATTGTTTAAACAAACCTCTGAAGTCTCAATATCAGTGCTGCCGTTACAGTACGAATGTATTGTTTGTTTGTTATCTTCTTGCTTGAAAATTACAATAGTAGATTAAAATTAAAATAATTTAGTTTCTAGTACTTTCCATAAAATATCTCAAAGGTAGTACATTTATAATAAATTGCAGTCCTAAAAAATATAAGCTTCAAAATATCAATATATCTATAGTACGGATAGATGTTCAACATAATGTGGGTCACATGGGCATAGTTAAGCCCCCTTGGGGTGGGGGGGGGGGGGCAGTTAAAAAAGGGCAGGGGTTTAAAAATTAAAAAATATTCCAATGTTGTATAGTGTATGGACTGGAATCATTGACAAATAAGGTGTCTCTGATTGTGAGACATCCTCTGGATATAACAGACCAATATAATTATAAATGAGAAAGAAATCAATTTCATTTTAGCGATTTCATCTATCTGAAGGTTCACAGTATGTCTATTATATAAGAATATAGCATTTTAATTAAGTATTTTGTAGTTTAAAAGAAATTATATGAAAAGATTCAATTTCTTCCCTCCGGGAGCGAATCAACTAAGAATGACCAACAGTTTTATTTTTTTTCTTATTAGATATTTATTCAGATCTATTGAAATTTCATATCTGTCTGTTATTTTCATTTATTTTTTATATCTAATAATTAGTATTATAAAATTTGCATTTTAAATGGTAGTTTATTTGAAGTCTAATTTGAAAAAACGCTAATAACTCTGTTAAAATTTTTTTAAAAAATATGAAATTAATAGATATTATAAAACAATTAATTATGAATCATTTAATAATATTTTGAACGAAATCGATTTTGTACTTTTTGAGAAAATCGTCAAAAACTCCCAAAACCGTCTATGAAAGGCCGTTTTAGAAACATTTTAAAATTCGCCTTCATGTCACAAGTCAATGTTTCGTTTCATATGACTTTTTAAACCCATCTCGTGCTTTCAAAAAACATCGTTTTTTGGCGGTTCAGATGTTTTTTGACAATTTTCTCAAAAAGTACCAAATCAATTTCGTTCAAAATGGTATTAAATGATTAATAATAAATTGTTTTATAATATCTATTAATTTTATATTTTTTTTTTTTAAATTTCAACGGAGCTATTAGCGTTTTTTCAAATTGGACTTCAAATAAACTACCCTTTAAAATACAAATTTTCTAATAATAATTATTTGATATAAAAAATAAATGAAAATAACAGACAGATATGAAATTTCATTTGATTTGAATAAATATCTAATGAGAGAAAAAATAAAACTGTTGCTCATTTCTAGTTGATTTGCTCCCAGAGAGAAGAAATTGAATCTTTTCATACAATTTCTTTTAAACTACAAAATTCTTAATTAAAATGCTATTTTCTTATATAATGAACCTTCAGATTGATGAAATCGATAAAATAAAATCGATTTCTTTCTCATTTATAATTACTTTGATCTGTTATATCGGAGTTATTGGAGGGGGAGGGGAAGACCCAGATTAGAATATTTCAACCAAATAATTGGGGATATGGGATGCCAGACATTTAGAGATGTCAAACAGCTGGCGGGGGACAGAGTCGAGTGGAGACGGATTGTTGCATCAAACCAGTCTTAGGACTGTATACTCAATGATGATGTTATATCCAGAGAATGTTTCGCCATCAGACACCTTATTTGTTTGTCAATGATTCAAGTCCATCCACTTTACAATATTGGAATATTTTTCAACGCGTAAACTATTGATTTTAGACATTTCAGTCATAATAACTTTTATGTTTTCTTAATAAAGGTCATTATATAAATGTGTGTAACTCAAAGGGTTAGGCAGTGATGGTGAAATTTATGTGGAAAGTTAGATAAATCCTGCTCTAGAGGCTTAGATATTCTATATATTTAAAAACTCTAATATAGAAATATTTTGATATTTTAATTTACCAAAAGAAAGTTCATTATCCATAATTAGGAGCCTGACTATTTAAGTAGCTAGAGCGGATTAAAATTTCAAAAATAAATAATTTTTGCTGAGAAATTTAAATATAATTGTACAAAAATAAAAGCTATTTTAGATAAAGTGTGCCACCTAGTATTAAGGTGACACATTTTATTGAAATCCGAATCATCAACCAATTCGAAATTTTATGAATCAAAAAATTTCCTGGCCATATTTTGAATTTTTCATAACTCGTAAACTTTTAGACATTTCTCTCATATTAAAACATTTCTGATGAAAATTAAATGTACTTTATTAAAAGTACTTATATGAATTTTTCTACTTCAAAGTGTTAGGCAGTAATGGTGAAATTTAATTGGAAATTGAGATATATACTATCTACATAACTCATTGTCCCCCCTATAAAAATCGAAACTCGATTATTACAAGGCATCACTTATATAGTTCTCATTAAATTATTTCATTATTTCCAAAATTTGTAAATTCTACTAAAAAGTTATTTGAACTTTAATCGGATTTTTTTTTTTTTTTTTTTTTTTTTTTTAATGATATTGATGAGAGAAGGAGATACACCAGAAGGTGGATCCACTAAAGGCCTTTATGGACTGGCCCCTCAATCGTGAAAAGAACAGAGCAGAAGGAAAAGAAGCCGGGATCACGAGCCAATCTCAGAAACTTAGATACAATTCAATATCCAATTTACCAAGGTTTTAGGGGTTTCGAGCAGTGGTAAATCATCCGCGCGATAAATTCGGTTAAATTTATCTCCCACTTAATTTTTATTACCAGACCCTATACTTACAGAAAAAATGTCTGGGTATAGCCGGGAATCGAACCCGAGACCTCCGGGTTGCCAGTCAGTTGTTCTGACCATTACACCACCGAGGCGGACTGGATTACTGGAATTGAAACCTTGTCGTGTCTACGCTGTATGGGTTTATAGTGAAACATTTTTAAAATTATAATAGATTGGAGTTGATTGTTTCACACTGAGGACTGAGTCGATGTATCCCTGATGATGGGCTAACAACCCGAAATATATTGAATTTAAAAATTAAATGGTTTAACTCAAATTATTTTATTTTTCCTCACTGTGAAAACACCATCAACTCCAACCTATTATAATAATATACTTAAATATAAATTTCTCATTTATGAATTTATTATGACATCGCCTTAAAATCTCTACAAAATTAAAATTGATGTTTTTCGCTTTTTTGAAGCGGAAGTTCTAAACCCAAGAATATAAAGCAGTTCTCCAATTTGAAAATTCAACATTTTGGCACAAGAAAGAACTTTCTACATTTTTTTTAATTCAGGATTTGTCTGGCTTCCAGGGGTACACGAGTAATTAAAAACAAATTTAAATAATTTAAATAATTAAAAAATATTTTTTTCTCAAATCTAAATTTTCCATATAATATTATATTGATGATGTTTTCGGGAAAACAGATTATCTAAGATAAATTTCAATGCGTTCAATTTTTCTACTTGTCTAATTTATTTAGTTTGACTTGGTAATCTTAGAATTTATCGATTAAGCTTGTCATTTGTATAAATTTTTTTTTAAAAGGTGTGATTATTGCTTTAAATTAACATTGTCATATCTACGTAGAGAGCAAGACTCAAGTGCCACTGGCACCAACAAATGAATTATGAATATTTTTTTTCAATTGTTTACTTGCACTCTCGAACCGACATCGATAAATCTATATTTAATTCGATTTAAATACAAGTTAACTTTGCAAGGAAATTCATTTTTGAAAAGGGCATGAATCATTCTAGTAAAACATGGCCTGCTCTGTTTAGGCACAAGAGGCATCAGTCCTAGAGGTTTCAATGAATTTGGGGTGCCAATACCGTAAAAAAATAATTTCAATCGGAATCAAATTTATATCCATTGAAGAAAATTAGATACGCCGATTCCTGAGTCCCGACATCGAATATATACCCATAGTTGACCGCTTAAAGTAATATTATAGAATCGAAAAGAATTTCGTCTATAACATAGTTTACAAGTAACGGCAAAAAAGGCTTATACGATAAACACGATTGAACGTATTCAACTAAGAAAGTTACATAGTTATAGTGCCTTTCGACACAACGGGTCTCCCGAGTTTTATTATTGCTCAATACAAATTGTCTAGAAGGGATTTAGCCTTAGAGCGTTCAGACTTACAAAGAGAAACAAAGAGGTTGTCCTCTGCTTGATGCAAATAAACATACACACATATATATCGAGATGATATATCTGTATATATATTATTTATTTATTACGTTCAGATTTTATACGTTCAGACTTAATCCCACGGTTGGTAGCTTCGCACCAACGGCCGATCTACCGAATGTGTGAACCAAATGTCCATACCTGCGGTTCCTCTCGTACTGAGCAGGATTACTATCGCAAAAACATGTCATCATTAGGTTAAAACTAACGTTTCACGACGGTCTAAATTGTTTGAGCCGTTTTTGAGAAAATTATAAAGTACAAAATTTTTATACTAAAGTAGTTAAAGCCCCATAAATTGCATATTTTTAATGAGATTAGCTAATCAGAATTCACGTCGTTTTGACACCTAATTGTGGAGTGGGTTTAAAATCCTGGTGAAGTTTAAAATTAAAAATATTTAACCTAGATTAGGTTACCTGGCTAACCCAAATCGCACCGCGGACCGAACTGACTACTTAAAGATTTCCAAGGGCCGCACATAAATCCATAAGAATAATTACTATTTTTACAATATTTTTACTTTATTCATATGAAGCAATTAAAGTATTGTAATCGGTCTCCCGGGAATCGCGACTTTAAAGAGACTCCAGGTAAAGACTACGGAACCCATGGTCTCAACCAGTAAAAATTGTAGTATTCATTCAAGGTTAAATTTTAGCACCTGACGGTTTTTAAAATTATTTTACTTTAAAGTATTTATTCCAAAATAAAATGAAAATACCTTAAGAGTCTTAGGATAGGCTTTGCAAATCCAGTCCGAGCTATTCAGTTGCATAAATTCCAGGGTCTTTCCGGAAATTGGAAAAATTTTAATTAAATTACATGAATTTTAGATGTCTACAAAATCGTTCGCACAAAGAGAAAGTTTCTACAGGTTTTACTATTATTATTTAATATTTTCATCTTGAAACTAGAAATTGAGAATATTTTTGTGAGCTGTTCACACTACGCCCCAGCATACCCTACAGTTCGGATCCTTATTTATGTCGCTGATACCATGGTAAGGCTAGTTTTATTTCTGGCCTAAAAATAACATTCGAATACAAATCTAGCTTTATTAGCAACCCCTAAAAATATACTCACTATTTATTTATTCGCATTTTCGTTCCCATTGTCCATTAGTATTTTATATTTTAATTAAATATTTTAAATTCAAAATCCTATATATAGGTATAATTTATTTTTATAAATTTTTTCTAAAATTTAGTTTATTACATATACCGTAACATATTATAGATAAAAAAATATAATTTGAATTTTAATAATTCAATTCAATTAAATATTTTCACAAAAAGTAATTTCTCGCTATGGTAGCCATGCAAGGAAAAAGGGATTGAGCTCAATATTTAATTTTATATATTTTAATTTTTCACATTTGATTCAACCCCATTCCGTTCAATTTTTTTTTTCTATTTTCTACATAACGTCTAACCCATGGTGAAATAAATGAAAATGGGTGGATCAAATTAAACCCTTCTCACCCTTACAAAAAAAAAAAAAAAAAATTAAAAAGGGTAAAAGAGAAAGAGAAATACATATTGAAAAAAATATTAATAAAGACAATTCGTTGGTATTTTCGAATCAAAAGTTTGAATATACATAATTTGTATCAAGAAGATAAAATGAAAATGGAATTGTCCTCCTCTATATATGCATAGAAATGGATGGGGAGGGGGAATCAATTCATTCTCGAATTGAAATTGGAAGCTAGACTTGCAATTGATTCTCATCTCCTCTCTTACTTCATTCCATTTTTAATCACTGTGATCTCTATACAATAAACTTTTCCTTATGAAACATTTCCAATTTAAAAAATAGAAAAAATAAAAAATAAGTAGATTTAATCAAAATAAATTGAATATTATATACCTATATAAACAATTCTTATTTGATTTAAAACTAAATTAGCTTGAAAATTCTCATTACAAATAGGATTAAAAAGGAATTGAATTTAATCTTAAACAATCTCATATAGCACGACATTTCAAAAGCCTATAATCTACTTCCCTCTGACTCTCCAATCGTCCATTCACTGCAATGCTACATACATTATATTCTCAGTAAATCGTTTCACCTAATTAAAGATTAATCTTATACTTCTATTAAGGTAGTGCAAAAATTCAAGACGTCTTCGAAACTTGGAATATATGTCATTAAAAGCATAATAAACACACTGTTCAAATTTGAAGACGATTTACCACACCAAACATGAAATAATTGGAATTAAAAATGAAATTGTTTACATATGGTAGATTGGGAAAGGGTGGGAAAATGATCATTATTTTTTTTTCATTGAAGGACTTTCATCATCTTGATGAAAAACTAATATTTGTTAGAATAACATATTCGGAGTAACTTAAAAAAAATTGAAATTATTTACCTCGTAGTTTTAATAAAAAATAAAAATAAAAAAAATATTTGGGCGATTATTTTTAGTGGAGGGGATATAAGATCAATCGTTTGGAAACGATACATTCATAAAGAGGATATAGTAGTGTGAAAAGTACAGTCACGTTAAAAAAACATAACCAAAAATTTTAGCACCGTTCATATGTGAATAGTGGTTACAAGGCTAAAACTTTTTGTGTGGATTGTCTCGAAAGAACTACCTTAAATGAGCAATTCTTGTATATATAATATATAGATATATAGAATAGGTTTCTCGAAAAGTGCTCGTACGATTTCGATAAAAATCACTCAATAGGGAGTTTTTTGTATCGACAAATCGATCTTTCAGAATCTGATTTTCAGAAAAGTTTAATTAACTTATATTGTTTTTTTCTTAATTAAAGTAATTATTCACAGGAAAAGGAATGCTAAGTTTGCGGTTTTAAAAAAGGTTTCCTTTTATTTTGTATCCACACAGACATTGGGGCTGGCCAGGTCAAAGACCATTTTTAACCGACTTTATCATTTGACAAATACTATAATATATACAAGTCCCAAATCGTTTGAATTATTTCAATAAACGTTTTATGAATAATGTTTTGATAAAGACTGCATTCATTTACTAGAATAAAAAATTATCATGAATTTATTTCAAAATACATATTAAATAATCAGGTCCCAATTTTGGGTAAAAATATTTTGTTAGGTTTTTTAATTAAACCATTTATTGACAGGTGATTAAAAAATAGTCATTTGGTTGAATCAAAACTAGATAGCGTTGATTAAATAAAAAATAATTAAAATATATAAAAAACTTACCTGGCGAAGAATCTAGATCCGCCAGGTAAGTATTTTTATATATACTTTTATTCTAGGAACGGCATTTTGACTCTAAGTAAGAAAATATTAAATCAAAATAAATATTTAGATATTTATCGTTTAAAATAATTAAGAGTAGAAATTATATTTAAATCGTACATAATTAATTATAATTATTTTTTGAACACGAACAAATAATATATTAAAACTACATCGTTTCGATCGCAGAATAAGCCGATCGAAACGTCACAGTTATATTGTATTATTTGTCCGAGTTCAATAAATAATTATAATTATGTGTGATTTAAATATAATTTCTACTCTTAATAAATTTAATCCCAAAAATACAAGTTTTAACATCTACATATCTAATTTAAAATTATTAATTCACCGAGGCGACTGTGGGTAAGTGGTTAGAGTGTCGGGGCGCTGGCCTGAAATACGCTGGTTCGACATCGAGATATTTGCAGTCGCCTCTTCTTGGAAAGCAATGGCAACCTACCAAGAGTATAATTGCCTAGACAACCTCTTCAAACTAGCCGTTCGGAACCGGCGTTAAAAAGTAGGTCCCGTATATCTGTGTAAAAACAGCTAAACACACTCAGCTCAGCTATATGTGGAGAGGAGCCAAAACGTCAGGGAGACCTGATATGGCACTTAAAGAAGAATAATTCACCGAAACTTAAAACAGCGTACCGAGTTTTGAAAAAATTTCACTTTGTCCTCTAATATTTATTTTCTCTTAAATCTTTATCATTATATTTCATGTTAGAATACTATTTTAGCCAAAGCAAAGGTATTTAGCCTCAAGGTGGAGTAGAGTGGTAGTAGGGGCCGTATGGCTGCTCTCTATGAGGGCATTCAAATTGAAAAATCGCTTAATATTTGTCGGGGCCAGCAGCCCTTCAAAGGAAGAGGATTCGTTGGAATGCCCGATGCGCTATCGACAAGCATCCAACCCCTATCCTCTTCGGGCCAGCTTTCCGCCTTGGCTGCTTTCAAGTTGGTTTTCCCAACTTGTCCTGCGGTTAGCCTCCCTTTGCATGCAAATAACTCTTACAATACCAGGCTAGATTGCGAGTCAATATTTGTTATCTGCTCGGATTTTTTCCTTCCTTCCCCCCTCTTCATCATCATCATAATTCTTCTTTAATATTCAGCAACGTTTATTTATTTATTGATATAGTTATATCCGAAGAATGTTATTCTTGGTTTCTCTCTTACATAAATCAATTCATTTGGAAAATTTAAGCGAATTTTCGTTCTGTTCAATGAATGAAAGATAAAAAAACACTATCGTAAAAACTTCTCTATCGCTATTCAAGTTAAACTGTTTAATGTGGTAAGAAATAGTTTGAATTCTAATCTTCTCTGAGAATGCTTTGACTCAATTACGTATAAGGAATGGTCTTTTTTAGGTTGCCATACGTCTTGAGAACTTCAACATATTTTGTGGCTATTATTTAACAAAATGAAAGTAAAATTTCAAGGTAGGTTTCACAAAATAAAACAAATATATGGTATGTTTTGAGTTTTATCTCGATATATATAAATGTTTTTTTTAAGAGGTTCACAGCTTTAAATTAAAATATAAACAAAGAAAAATATTTTTAATATCAATAAAACCGGCTTTATTGGAAAGATAATTTTATGCCCTTAATTGTTGAATATGATTTCGGCCGTGGCTGGCGAGTAGATGGCACACTGGATTTCCAATTTTAACACACTTTTTGGAGCAATTGTGGCCGTATTTCGCCAATAATTCGCCGAATGTTGTGTTCCAAGTGTTCAATGGTCTCTGGTTTATCGGCGTAGACGAGTGACTTGACATATCCCCAAAGAAAATAAACCAGTCGGATTGGATCACACGATCTTGGTGGCAAATTAACAGGACCGTTACGTGAAATTATTCGTTCAAACGTGGATGGGCAGAATGTTACAGTCAACGGTGAATGGTATAGAGACACTCTCTTAAAATGAATCAGTGGAATTTCAGCTGATTTCTCCAGCGATCATAACGTCACTGAAAAATCAATCATTGGTATTAATTTCAACAGATTCAACAGTGGTTTTTAATTTTCACTGATTCAAACAGAGGTTGTCTGACGGCTTAGGTGGCCTTAAAAGCCACTAGTGAATCAGTGAATTTTAAAAATCCACTAATGCATTCAGTGACTATCCACTGATTACCAGTCGTATCATTGTGACTGTTTGGATAAGTGAATAATAAGTCACTGTCATTCAGTGGATATCCACTGATTCAGTTTTACTCTACTTTTTCGTACCTCAATTGGCTGGCATTAATCTTGCTGACATGTGGATCTAACAGGACGCAGCCACATGCCACAGAGCGCGCAATAAAACTAATTAACTCAAAGAAACATTTGGACGAATAATTTAATGTAATGGTCCTGTTAATTGTCCACCAAGATCGTGTGATCTAACCCCACTGGATTATTTTCTTTGGGGATATGTCAAGTCACTTGTCTAAGCCGATAAACCAGAGACTAATGAACACTTGGAGCACAATATTAGGCGAATTATTGGCGAAATACGGCCTCAATTACTGTGAAAAATGTGTAAAAATTGGAGATCCAGATTGCGCCATCTACGCGCCAGCCATGGCGGCCACATGGCCGAAATCATATTCAAACATTAATGACATAAAATTATCTTTCCAATAAAGCCAGTTTCATTGATATTAAAAATATTTTTATTTGTTTTATTTTAATTTAAAGTTATGAACCTCTAAAAAAACACCTTATATATATAGAGTATATATATATTTCGGGTTTTGAACCCATTTCTATGTTAACTCCTGATGGTGGGCTCAAAACCCGAAATATATATATCGAGATAAAACTCAAAACATATATTTGTTTTATTTTGTGAAACCTACCTTAAAATTTTACTTACTTTTTGTTATAAAAATGTTTCACCTTGAACCGACACCCAACTCTATTATTGGCTATTAGGAGTAGGTATTTACTTTAGTTCTAAAAGTTAAAGTTGCCGATAAAAATATATTTAAAATTTCTACTATAATTAAAAGAGGTTGTCATCTATTAGATCAGAGAGTGGATTATTTTTAATTATATGTCAAAAGGGTTGTTTTTGCTACTTCGGGAATCGAACCCCAGAGGCAAAATTAGCAATCCAAGCCAATTGACTATTCTATGAGGTGAACCCTTCTGGAATGTGTGTCGTTCTAATGTAATTGCTAAATTTGGGTTCGACAACCTAAGGGACTGACATATAATTAAAAATAATCCATTCCATCTTGGATTTAATAGATGACAAACTTTCACAACAAAACGAATGGTACATTCATCTAATCGGGTATTTCAACACATGAGGAATAAAAGATAGAATATTTCTTATTAAAAAGACTGATAATGAAGTTCAAACTTTCAAAACAATGATCTATAACAAATAAATTAATAATATATATGTTTATTCGCATCAAGAATAGGACATTTTTACTTAGAGAAAGGGGTGTAGGTTTTAGGTGAAACATGGTATTAATTAATAAAGTAAAGGGTGTGTAGTTTCACAGTGAAACTACACACCCTTTACGTTATTAATTAAGCATAGGACATCTTTATTGATTTTTCCTTGTGAATCATCACTTCTGCTACTATAAGCAAAAATAATATTTTGATTAATATCAGTTTTAAAAAATTATTCTCCTTAGATAATATTTCAAGTCTCATCTCAAATATAGTCAAAGCATATTCTTCATTAATTTAAATAAAAATTGATTTTTTTTTAAATTTTATTTCTAATTTTTAAAACATCTATTAAAGCCCAGTCGATAGTCAAAATAAGGCCAATCGGTGGAGTTTTGGAAATGGTCTTAAACGCTTCCCTTACCCATGTTTTAATGTGTGTCAAAAGTCCCTGAGGGTGGAGGTTGAGCTCAAGGAGAGGGGAGGAGGGTTTAAAGTTCCCTTTTTTCAGTTTTTCGCTTATAACTCGAAAATGGCCAATAATTTGTAAATATCCATCCTATAGTAAATTAAAGAGGACAAAATTTCGCATCGATTGAAAAAAATTTCAAAATTGGTCCAGTAGTTCGATTTTTAATGGGGATCCAAAAACCAGCCCAATGGGAAAAATCGAAAACAGCGCGAGTTTTTGGGATATTCAAAAGTGATCCCGGGGATTGTTTTTTGGATCCCCATTAAAAATCAAACTACTAGACCAATTTTGCATTTTTTAATCGGCGCGAAATTTTCTCCTCTTTAATTTAATTATTATAGGACGGTTATTTACAAAATATGGATCGTTTTCGAGTTATAAGCAAAAAAAATGAAAAAAGGGAACTTTGAACCCCGCCTCCCCTTCTCCTCGAGCTCACCCCCCCCCCCCCCCACCCACGGGGAATTTTGATTCACATTAACCCAAGTCTAAGGGAAGCGTTTAAGACCATTTCAAAATCCTGGGATTTTTTCCACCGATTTGTCTAATTTGACTGGACTATTAGTATATTAGCTGATTCTTTTTTTTGACAAGGTATATAAGGAATATTTCGAAAATTAATTTGAGCAAAATAAAAAAAATAAAAATTGAAACATTTTGATATTAGTAAGTAATAAATTCTCGAACAGAAAAAAAACAATTAAAAAAGTGTCGGACGGCAACCTAGCTTATCATCTATCTGCGTGAGTGTGTGTCTTTTTTTTAATCATTATAACAGTTGAAATGGTTTGGGGGCGTGGGCTTGGGGGTGGATGCCACGGAGGTGTTAAAGCGAAAGAGTAACGTTGCATTGGGCTGAGCACGAAAAAAAATTGCCAATGAGAAATTTTTTCCAGTTAAATTTTACAATTGAGATAATTGGAAACTTCATTTTATTTTAAACGAGCATTTAGAGTTTAGAGGAATCGATATCTCTATGTATTTGTTCGCATTTAAATGTTCTCTCTATTTTTTTAATGTTATCCATTTTGTTCCAATTTATAAGAAGAATTTATAGCATTATTACTTGTGACTCGGATTATTATTTATGTACATTTTTAGGGTTCCTTTGCATTGTAGCCTGTAAATTAAATAAGATACTAACTTGATTTTACAAGTGTTTCTAAATCTTTTTACTCTTGGGACAAATTTTCTCAAGCTCCACTTCTACTCGGGTTTAACTCTTCAAACGTCCATAATTCAAATAATTCATTACTCAAAAATTAAGGTTTCATTAAGTATTTTCTTTTTTACTTTATCCATGCGAAGCAATGGCTCAACCAATTTTGATCAACTTTAATATTCTATTTAAATACATTGATGACCTCAAAACAGGTTATATAAAGTTTTTAGGAAAATTACCTTTTAAAGTACTTTACTCTATACTAAGATTAAAATTTATTTATTTGGTGGCTCTATCTGATTATGAAATAATAATAATAAAGGAACAAAAATATTAATTATATCCAAACACTCGATCATGAACCCAAATGTCGAAAATAATTTTCTTCTTCACTCGAGGCCGCGTCGAAAGACAATTATAAATTAAATTAAATTAGGGAACGAAGAAAAGATTTTTATATTATAGACAAAAGGATCAGCCGGGATTCGCATGTGCGCTGCGACGCCTTTATAAAAGCCTTAGCTCTTATCCACTCGGCGACTGATCCCTGAACCCAACCTGATACCTAATGTCTATATGAATTTGGAATTTCATTTTTATTTAATCTTTTAATCTCTTCCTCGTTAATTTTTTGCAGCCCTGTAGTTGGCTTGACTAATTTAACTATATCCAATCGAGTGGAAGGCGTTTGGATATAGTTTAATTAGTCATAATATAAAGATCTTTTCTTCGTTCCCTAATTTAAAAATATTAATATTTCAAATAACAATGGATGAATTTTTCGATTCTCGAGAGGATAAAAAACAACCCTTCTGACACACCATTAAAAATAATCCATTACATCGGATCTAATAGATGACACCCACCCTTGTGATTTCCTTAGACTTAATATAAATGACCCTAGAAAAATCTAAAAAAAAATCACGGATTCCTAATATACTCCTATGTACTCTTTTTACATATTCTGCAACACAGGACTCCAAATTTTATTTACGCTACTGCCTCCGTGTATATTAATATTATTATTAAGCAAGTTCAGTTCAAAACTCATTTACTGATGTGCTGTCTAAATGGGCTGTGTTCCCGGTAAAAATAAATAAATAAAAAAAAATTTCAGAACTGGGTCTACAACGATGCCCTGATGACGGCCGAAGAGGTTCAAAAATATTTATTTATCTGTCTGCAAATAAAAATCGACCTTTTTAACCTGAATTTAACATTAATTAATAATAATATTAATATATCGCTTTTACCTATAGAAAAAATTACCGAGAAGTTCTTGCTCAACCAGATGCTTTAATTAATAATAATACTTATCATTTATATTAATTAATTTTTATTTAATATCATTTTAAATAGTAATTTATTTTTCAATTGAGTCAATGTTCTTAGTATATTTAAAATCATATAAATACATTTATTTATTAAATTCATAGCGGTTTGGTTTGATTTTACAAGCTCCTTGTTGGGGAAGGTAATTATTGTTTTCCAAAATATTTATTTTAGATTTAATGAAAGAAAGATTATTTAATTTTATATTTAATAAATGTACAAAGAGTTAATGGCTATATTTTTATACATAATCACTGACCTAACAATGTATCTACGGGCCTGTGTTCCAAATCTTATTTGGGCTCCTAAATGTTGATAAAAACCCAAACTTGTTAAAAAAGTATATATTTCAAAAATTTTCAAAGCTATTTTATCTATATTTAAAAGAAAGTAGAATTCTATTATTCCAATTTACCTAATTATTTGAAGTATTTAATAGAAAAATAAAATATAGATATATAAGTAAAACTAGCTGACGCCCGGGCCTTCGGTCCGGCGTCACCTAGCCCCTGGCGAGGAGCGTCTCGTTTTATGGTTAAAATTTATATAGATAATAGCTGGCCCGACCACGCGTTGCTGTGACTAACTCTTATGCTTCACGCCTAAACCAAATAATTGTAGAATAGGTATTAAAACAGTAAATGAATTATATATTACTTGTCACAATTGTTCCCTTAAACCAAAAATAATATTGACAATTGAAAGATTTCCAAAAAGCTATTATAGGCCATCTTGTTTGTTTGCTTTTACACCCCCAGAGAGGGGCTGGCGTTGTTTCCTCCAAAAAAATATTTTTTACATGCCACAGGTGTGATATCTATAAAAACACTATATATAACAGATGTGGCCACAACGTGGCTCGCGAGCCGCATGCGGCTCTTCAGTCAATCTCGTGCGGCTCTTGAACCCTCTTGAATAATACTGATTTTAAAAAGTACAGGGTGGGGCAAAAAGATCTACCACATTTTGAAGAGGTATAAAAAAAAATGAAAAAATTTAACTAGAAAAATAACTGAATATTTTTGAAAAGAACATAAAATAAATTATTTTTTAATATATTTTAAACATTATAGGTATCAGACAAATAAAGGGGCGAGGGTCAAAAATGAAAATTCTAGCCTTTTGACCAAACTCAACCAAATTTTGTATACAGTGGACCCCAAAAAGACTAGAAATGCAAAAACTAACCACACAAAATGGGGGGAGGGTCAAAAATGAAAATTCTAGCCCTTTTGACCAAAAGCAACCAAATTTTGTATACATATTCTGTGGACCCCCAGAAGTCTAGAAATTCAAAAACTAACCACCCACAATGCAGGGGGGGGAGTCAAAAATGAAAATTCTAGCCCTTTCGACCAAACTATGTATACAAAATTTGGTTTGTTTTTGCATTTCTAGCCTTCTGGGGATCCACAGAATATGTATAGAAAATTTGGTTGAGTTTGGTCAAAAAGACTTGAATTTTTTTTGCCCCCCCCCCCTTTTTTTTTGTCTGATAATATTTAAAATACATTAAAAAAAAATTTCATTTATTTTATTTTCAAAAATATATATAGTTTGTTTCTAGTTAAATTTTTTCATTTTTTTATATCTTTTCAAAATGTGGTAGATCTTTATGCCCGTTCCTGTATAATAATTAAATTACAAAAATAATAATACAAAAATTAAATTAATTTGTAATGTTACAAGTAAGTAGAGCAAAAATATATATGTTTTTTCATTTATATTTTATAAAATAAAAAATCTGTCTTTTTTTAATAAACCATTAATTAATCTCCAAACAATGTGGCTCGCTTTGAAACAGTTTTATGAATTTGCGGCTCTCAAGGTTAAGGTTAGTGGCCACCCCTGATATATAAAAACACTAGTGTATTTAAATGGAATGTTGTGTGAAAATTTCAAACAAATCGGTGAAGGACTTTCGGAGATCCTTCAACGTATCACTTAAGCGTAACAGTACATTTTTATTTATATAGATTATCAGGTGTGAGGCGTCAAATAAAAAACACTCAAAAATAATGCATAGCTTTTGGATTATTGTAACACCACCTCTTAAAAAATTTGTTTTTGATTTTAACTTGTTGAGTATTATTTTTTGAAAAAAATATAAAGACACAATCAAAAATAGAGAATTTAAAATTAATAGTTCAAATATATATTTGATAAATAGTTAATCTTAGCTCAGTATACCATATATATAAATAAAAATCTTTTATAAAAAACAATCTTGAAACGTTTATTTAAATCCAAAAGTTTCCGGAGAATTTCTTCCTTTATCAATGAAATTTTAAGAAAAAAATAGTTGTTTTATTCAATGAATAAAAAGCAAATATTATATACTAGTATACATTATAAATAAACTTCCATTGAAAAAGGGACAAATTCTTCACTAACGTTTGAATTTTAAATAAACGTTTTAAGATTTTTTTTATAAAATATTTGTATTTATTTATATTTATAAAACGATTTTTCAATATACGAAACAAATATGCCTATAAAGCTCAAAATTTCACTCTCTTAGGTCTTGGGGATCGAATTTGGAAAAATTCTTTTATTTTTACTTTTTATAAAGTATTTGTTTATGAAGGAATTAAAATAAGAGACGTGAAACTTTTATTTATTTCGTTTTTATTTATGAACTCCCGCTAATGTTTCGACTTTTGGTTGTAGCCATCTTCAGAGCGCGAATTTGTCAATATTTATATAAAAAATTTTTTTTGGATACACCAGTCATCAGATAAATCTATATACAAGAAATATACATATGATACATATAAAACTATATACAGGGTGTTCGCCAAAATGCCAAAAGATGTAATACTTTTAAGTCTATTATTGTCTTTTTCAGTTTAAGATGAAATGCAAAACGGAAAAAGACAATAATAGTCTTAAAAGTATTACATCTTTTGGTCTTTTGGCGAACACCCTGTATATACTTTTGTTTATATTATATCCGTATTTCTTGTATATAGTTTTATCTGATGACTTGAGTATCCAAAATTTATTTTTATATAAATATTGACAAATTCCCGCTCTGAAGATGGCTACAACCAATAGCCGAAACGTTAGCCGGAGTTCATAAATAAAAGCTGCACGTCTCTTATTTTAACCCCTTCATACATTAATACAACTTCAGCTTTAAAGAATTCCTAAAATAAATAAAGTATTTGTATTTATAAAACAATTAATAACATTTTTCACTTTATACCTATATATATTTACCCATATTTAAATTAATAATCTTCTTAAAGGCATATTACGTTTGATATACGCGCTCCAAAGTGAGCTCAAAGTATTTATTATACATTTTTTAAATTGTCATATCAAATTTAGCTATGGGATTTGATCTGATATAAAATATTAAAACATTTTAAATAAACGAGTTTCCCTATATACATATATATTATATGTATGGTGTGAATGGAAGGAAGGTGAGTGGAGATGGCGGGCGTCATGATATGAACTCGATCATAAATCTGGGCGTTAAACAAGACAAGACAGCCCGGGCGAGCAGAGCATTCTGCATTCTGCATTCAGCTCCACGGAGGAAAAAGCCCTTCCGGCTGACATCAAGCACGATTCATGGACCAACTTGTGCTGGTAACTTTCTATTTCAGGGGGGTCACATCAAATCCCCCCACCCCCTAGACAATCCACCTATGACACAAATGACACATTAATCTCAGCCCTTGACCAAGAACAACTAGACAACCACAAATTAGTCTTTTGTATCAGGAGTCTTTGGGATGTTCACTGTGTAGGGCCGGTTTGAAATTTTGTGGGACCTCGGGAAACATTATTACTTATACAGCAAAATATATGAAAAAATTAATTTTTTGTCATAAAAATCAAAATACATAGTTTTATTAAAAATAATTTAAAAACATTAAATACATATCGTTGGTCCGGGAGAAATGTCAAAATACATGATTTTTCTGAATGGATAATTGAAATTTTTTCCGTTCAAATTTCTGTAGGTGGTCTACTTGAAGTGTTGAAACTTAACTACTAGAAATTATTTTTAGCGGGTTAGCTGCAAATCTTTGGTTCAAATCGTAAACCAAAAATACCTTTAATTTAATGGAATTTTAAATCTTAAGTTAACAAATTTTTTATATATATATTATAATATTTTTTCAGTATTTACCAAGGTCCTCATTTACTTTGAAATTTATAATTTTTATAAAAATCGCAGCTATATCTGATTTGAATTTGAAACATTAAATTGCTCATGAACTTGCAAAACCTCTTAAGTTGCATTTTTAAAAAATTGAAGTTATTATTCTTTGGAACAAAAGCATGCACTTGATAGTAATTTATTAGAATTCAAAAAAACATTATTTGATCATCACTAATGAATGAATTTTTCATTATTAATTTGAATTATACGAATTATGAAATTTTTTTACTTACTTACTTACTTATCGCGGACTCGCTACGTCTCTCGACGCTTCTAGAATTTTTTTTTATAATCCTGTAAAAAATGTTCTCAAATATTTCCGAAGTTTTGCAAGTTAAAGAGCGAAATAGGATTTTAACTGTAAAATGCTTAAATGAACTGTAATTTGAAAAAAATATATATGATCAACTACAAAGCAATTGCATCAGTTACTATTGCTCAAAACATCGAATTCAGTCTATTGTGTGAGAGATATAATATTTTGCTGAATTTTTGAAGTTTTAAATATTATTGGTAAGGGTTTAGAGGAATCGATTTTAAATAAATAAGCCAGCCAAATGAGAGTCGGACTCATACCGAGGGTTTTGTATATGTATATTATTACTAACTGAATGACTCGTCTCTCCCTGAATTCAATTCTTCGGCCCCTTTAGAAGATATGCAAGCAGCAGAAAGATGATTATATATTTCAAATTATTCGAGATATCAAATTCATTCTTATCTTTTGTTCATAAAGAGAGAATGAAATAATTTTATGATTTTTTAAACGTTAATTTATGTTCCTATTTGAAAGCGGATTGATACAATATTCACCTAAAAATGGCCTCTGTGGAACTGTCTTTGAACGACATTTTAAAGAAAAGTAAATATAAAAAATAAGTATAATTCTAGTTAATGAGATATTTAGAAAAATATCGTACACCCCACTCGATTAATATTTTGATACAATTTTTTATTTCTGGGAAATTAAATACATATAACATATAACCTAGAAATTTCAAGTCGTATCTTATTTAGTTTACAGGTTAAAATGTTCTGACAAACGGATAGACAGACGATGTAGGAAGCCTACTATTAGGGGCCAGTTTTACTTTTTAAACGGAACCTTAATAAAAATTTTTAAGAAAAAAATAAAAACCGACTTCAAAAAATTAAATGCAACAAATATAAAAATACACTAAAAGGTATAAAATAATTATTATCTTATTTAGTTACAACTAAACGACGAAATATTAACACGAAATTACTTTTTAAAGTCGGTGCCAAACAAACTATACCTATAAGCGAGCGTACCCGCCAAACGTACTAAGTAAGATCCGTCGAGTGCGATTCATAAAAGGTATATGTTTGGCACCAACTTCAAAAAGTAATTTCGTGTTAATATTTCGTCGTTTAGTTGTAACTAAATAAAATAATAATTATTTTATACCTTTTAGTGTATTTTTATATTTGTTGCATTTAATTTTTTGAAGTCGGTTTTTATTTTTTTCTTAAAATTTTTTATTTTTCTCTTTTTAGTGATGTTATTAATAGTGATTATATCGTCAGAACTTGACCAAATTAATATGACACCATCCCTAAGACACCCCCTTTCGGATAAAAAAAAGAACCATCGAAATCGGTTCATAAACAAAGAGGTTAGGTCTAAACAAACCTAAAAAAAAGGTCTAATACCTATGAAAAAAAATCGAAAAAAAAATGGGACCAATCGGAAGCTAGACTGGACCCAATGCAAAAAAATTTTTCAAAATCGGTTGACAATTGGCGGAGATATGAGGTAACATAGGCACCACAAAAAAAAAAAAAAAAAAAATTCAATCGAATAGAGAACCTCCTCCTTTTTTGAAGTCGGTTAAAAATAGCGAGTGATTCCAATTTAATACTGAAAGTATACATATTTTGCTTTGTATATTTGAAGTATTGCTGAAGCCATGGACGTTTCGACATATTATCAAAAGTGTCCAGGGATTCTAGTTTAATATTGATTTAATTGTCTAAATAATTATGTATTATCAAAATTAGATACAGTCATTCTGGGCTCATTTCATTATTCCTCTCATAATTATAAATTTTCTTTTCTTGGTTGGAAATGCACTTAATTTTAAATTCAGATATTTTGAGCCCTATTATATTACAAAAATAATACATTTTTTTCTTTTATTAAATTAGTTTATAACTATACTATAAATAATATTAAAGCAAAGGAACGTAAATTGAGGGTACTGGGGTTGTGCCTGTTTACCCAAATTATCGAGACTATAAAGAATCTTTTCAACAACAGCATCATAATTTTACTTAATATTACGAAAGTTTTGATTACTAAATAGAACGATTTATTCTTTTGAAAAGAATAATAAATTAAGGTGTTTTTGTACCTGTTGTTCTTCATCCTCGCCTCACGCCGTTTGTGCATTTTAGAAGAATATCTTACCAAGAAGATATTGTACTTATACAATTCATTCAAATTTTCTAAAGAGGAAGTAGATACTAGAAATCGTGTTTTGTTGTTTTCTATTTCAAAGAGAACAATGAGCACCACACCTCGGAAGACGCCTGGAACAATGGGCTAATTTGTTGCCCGAGGGGTTGTTGAGTTGTTCTTGGTCAAGGGTTGAGATTAATGTGTAGTTTCTGTAATATGTGTATTTCTTAACAAGCGAATCTGGGAGGGGCAGCACATTTTGGCCTTTACGCCCCCCCCCCCCCCCAAATTTTGGCATTTTCCATGATTGTATCCTAAAGAATGAGGTTACACCCCTGAAGTATTGACGAATTGTCCAGATAAAAAATTTTAGACCAAGAATGTTGACAAGTGCTTCTACTAAAAACGTAAGCACCCAGTTAAAAATAATTTTCCAAATTTGATCCCTAAGAGGGTGAAATTTTGAGCTTTATACGCATATTTGTTTCGAATATTGAAAAATAGTTTTTAAAATAAAACGAATACAAATCTTATATAAAAACAACAATCATAAAACGAGTATTTAAAATCCAAACGTTTCGGGAGAATTTCTCTCTTTATCAATAGAATTTTAAGAAATTTGAAAAAAAATAGTTTCTTTAAAAAAGAAAATATAAAGCAACACTAAAAACAAATAAGTACAATTGAAAGTAATGGAAGGCAGCCTAGGGGTAGTGAGGAAAGAAAAAATTAACACATATCAAATAAGGTGGAATTTATTGGAATCCTTGCTCCTTTTCTTTCAAACCGACGTTTCGGAGGATTCTTCCCTCATTCTTCAAGGTTTTAAGGGATCAATGAAGGAAACAAATAAAATCTTTCCTTCCTCTCTCCACAGAAGTGTTTAAAACTTTTTTCTTCATTAGCAGAAGCATAGAAAAACAATTTTTTTCTTCCTTTTCTTAATTAACTACCCCTGGGCTGCCTTCCATTACTTCCAATTAAAAGTTCTACCAGTCCGTCTCTCTCCAGAGAAAATTTCGTTGCATACATATAAGTACATATTTTGAAAATTGTAATAATGTTTTGCTGATGAAGTTACCTTGAATGAAAATTATAAATAGAAATATTTATGAAAAATTATAAATATTAGAAATATATTTTATATTTTGATAAGAATTTTCTAATATTTATCAAACATTTTTAGTGAAAATTAATTTTTTGTAAATATTTTTATTTTTAATTTCATCTCCAAGACAAAATGAACTGCTCGTTGTTAGACTTTATCCAAAGTCATTTGAAATATTTAATACCTATGATTACTCCTTTATTATCACATTAATAAAACGGAACTAAGGCAGAAAACCATAAAAACTCGTATCTTTTATGCCTCTACATATTTAATGCTTATGTACAAATTATGTTTTCATACATACGTACGACTTCCATGCCATAAGCTCTGGAGCATTCCATCAACGACTGGACTCGCCTAGCTCTTGCGCAGCTTTCATTTTTCTGCGCCCAATCTGTTGCCTAACTACAGGCGCACCAACCAACGTCAAAAACCAAAAATTCAGACTACATTTTGAGGATTTGAATTAGTACAGTTATTTATTTTTACTTTATAATTCAATATTTTTCTTATAGATTCAAAAAAAAAAAAAAAAAAAAAAACTTGAATTAGTTAAAAAGCTCTAACTGAAAAAATAATTTCAAATTCAAGTTCGATTTCGGATAAGAGCTACAATACTCAATTATTTTTTCACTCATTAATGTAAAAAAATAAATAATTGACTATTGACTGATAAAAAAATGGTTGCCTGTAAAGTCGGTATACGGGCGAAAGTTTTACGTGACAACGACTTTGAGTGGTAAAATAATTTTAATGTGAATATTCATTCGTATAGTAGGAAGAAGGATGAAATAATAGTAACAATTTAAAACATTTATTTATACAAAGAATTATATTTAAAACATTAATTTATACAAAGAATCTCGCACTGAATTTCATATTAACAAAATTTTATTTTTACCTTTACACATACATACGTATTTAACTATACATACAATAACTTGCAATACATTTGCGTACAATGAAACAGCGTTTACTACAACTTAACTTGTTCCTATCTGAGTGATTTTGTTGAGGATAGGGCGATGATAGGAGAAATATGAAATGAAAGGAAGTGCGTGCGTGCCTTTCACTTTTTATGTCTGTCTCTCTCGCTCTTAGGCGGGCTAACCATGCCCGAGTGGAAGGGACGCGTGCCTCTCACTCGCTCTCATTGTGAGCGCATAACGTGAGCGGAGCGTAACGCAGTTTCTTGAAGTGTCACCCGGCAAACCAATTTATAAGACGTTGTCACGTCAAAATGAAATGGAAAACTATTACTCTTTACGCTGACCAATGGGTAAAGATCTACAGGCCGGAATATTGAATTTACTAAAAAATTCACTCAAAAATACTAAATATTTTTTCTTATTTCTATTAACTGTCCAAGTATAAAGACGCCAAGGTTATGCTATTTCATCATTATGAACATTATATACATGGTACACCTCTCGTCAGCCTCTTTTACTCAAATTAGGAACGAGAAGCGATCAGCCAGTCGCCAAAGAGTCCAAGATTACATATTTCCGGAGCTTATATGAATGCTTATGATACTCACTTTTTTCTACAATTCCATAATCTAATCAATTCATTGTTTTATAAATATTAAAATGTTGGCACCAGAATGAATTTTCTACAATTTTCCTTAGGAACACAGACAGAAATCTATATTTCTAAGCACTCTAAATAAAAATAAAAACTGAAAAGAAACCCGACTGACAAGCATAAACACATTCACATACATGATACTCACTTACAACCGGCCTAGGAGCAATTTTAATATTTTCAAAAAAAAAAAAAAAAAAAAAAAAAAAAGTTAAATTTAATCGTTTCCTTGCAAACTCTGTTAATGGCACATAAACAAATAAACTCTTAATGACTTTCGACCGCTCTAATTAAGACAGCGGCAAGTTAACTTTCCCAATTGGTTAACTTTAATGTTACGCAATGTTTTAGTTTTAAATTTAATCTTTTGGAATTATTTAAAAAAAAATTCTTATTACTATTTTCCATGAGGATAAAATTAACGTTCCATTAAAATTTCTTTTATTAGGAATTTTATTTTTCATTACCCTTGTGCTGCTTTCCATCAATTCTCCATTCTTTATTAGATTATTACTAATATTCAACTATATTTTTACTTTCTCTTGCGAAGCATGGAAGCTGAAGTATTGCATTCACTGTTGCAAGATTTAATTTTCCAAGTTATCTTCTGTATAAAAAAGATATCACTTAAACAACTCCATAAAGAATAATTTTTGTTGCCTTTAAGACATAGATACTGAGTATAGAAAAATAAAACAGATTTTATGGGCGGCAGAGGCAAAACTCAACCTAAAATTCAATGATATATACGAGTGAATTTTAACCCTGTACTGGGTAAGAAGTACATACAATTGTATCGAGATGTAATATTTTTAGGCATCTTAGACCCTTTTGGGGCCAACAAGAAATTATGTTTAACTTAATTAGTATTATTTTGATTATTTATGTCCATTGATTAAAGTATTTAAGTTGTTATAAGGAAATAAGGCCTATATCTTTTATGCAGATAATTTATATTTTATTGCTAACATTTCGTCAACTTCGTTGACTTCTTCTTATAAAAACTAAGAGGTGCATACAATGTGTTTTTGAGTTTTCATTTTTAATTTTAAGAAAATAATAGAGGTGAAGAATTTTGATTTTCTGGGTGGAATTGAATTGGAATTTATTTGTTCAGTTTGCTCTTTGGTTATTTTGGTTTTTGTGTGATTCTGGTGTTTTTACGTTTTTTGAGAAAAAATAAAATTAAATAAATGTTTATATAGAAAAGAACAAAGAAAGATATTTTTAAGTTAAAAAAAATAAAATCAATCTAATTGATGTTGATGACTTGCCTTGATATGTTTACTAGAAAGAATTACTAAGAAAGAATAATTCTAAAAATGACAAATATGGAGGGAAGTTAACTATTTAAGCCCTGAAGAAGTCAATAAAGTTGACGAAATGTTGGCAACAAATTATAAATTATCTCCATAAAAGATATAGTCCTTATTTCATTATATCAACTTTATTAATTAGTATTTATAAAACTTAATTTAAGTAATTTTAACGGTTCTTCTTATCTTTTCAATTTTCGAGGGGTTATAGCTTGAGTGGTACTTTAACCCAAAATAAACATAAATGAAGAAAGTGTATAGATATTTCTTTAACAGTTGTTGCAAATAAGGGTATAAAAGTTTGTCTTTTTAAACTACACCTTCACGTTAAGTTCCAAAATTTTACTGACATAAATTGTCAAATCACTACAATTTGATCAATTCAATCAGAATCTTAAAAAAGTTTTCCTCCTATTTTCAGTAAATATAATTTCTTGTATTAAATTTTATCCTTTTGATTTTTCCAGCGAGGATTCAACAACTATGAACGGCATTTTTCATCTGTAAAACAACTAAGTTGGCAATCCCACGACTACAAAAGTAAGTAATTAATCATTTCATTTAAAGATGATAAGTGCATCTACAACTATGAAATGTTCCCTTCCTCATCTTAAATGAAGGAGTAAAGTTTATAATCTAAACTTTTATATAGTAAAAATTTAACGACCCTAGAATGATAAAACTTGGCATGTTGGCTGTGGTTGGGACATTAATGAAAGAAGAAATCGGGAAACCAAAACATTCTCTTTTTCAGGAGCAAAAATAAAAGGTTTTAATTTTTTGCGATAAATTTCCAGCAAAACAACGAGCTTTCCGTAGAAAAATAATATTTTTTTATAACCCCCCAGTAGGAATTAAAATAATAATTGATGATAAATATGCAAAGTATATATATGAAATTCCACAGTCAATATCTGTGAAGTTAAAAAAAATGAATGAATGAATAAATTTTGATCTAGTATGTAGCCAGCCGGAGGGTTAAATTCCAATTGGCGGAGCGAAAAAGGATCCAGAGGGAGAGAGAATGCGCTAGAGGGTAGGCAGCCGGGGGTGAAACAAATCAAATCAAATTCTTGTCCTTCCAACACAAATATGTTTAACGGACAGAGACAGGTATTTAATCCATTAGAAATAGAATTGAATTTTAAACTGAGAAAAGGAAAATATTTCAATATACAAGAGTTATCTATACCATAAAAGATTGAAAAAGAAATTTTTAATTTCTCATCTAGATTTGTTATATTAATAATATTTTATACCCAAGAATAAAAATGCAATTATATTATAAAAGCAGTAAATCATTCATAAAAAGTGAAGGTAATATTTTTTCTTGCCAAAAGTAGCATAGTTATTCATACTTAAGCGTAAATCAATGAAGTTGTCCTCTGATATATATATATACCGGGTAAGTTTTTTTATCTTGAGACAGTCTTATAACTCAAACAATTATTTTTATAAAAAATAAAAATAAAACCGACTTCAAAAAAATTAAATGCAGCAAATAAAATAATAAGAACTCAAAAATCAGATAAAATGCATTAAAAGGTATAAAATAATTATCTAATTTAGTTACAACTAAACGATGAAATATTAACATGAAATCACTTTTTGAAGTCGGTGCCAAACATATACATTCTATGAACTCGACGGATCTTACTTAGTACGTTTGGCGGGTAAGCTCGCTTATATAGTTTGTATAGCACCGACTTTTTTGATTCTTGATTTCATGTTAATATTTCGTCGTTTAGTTGTATCTAAATTATATAATTGTTTTATAACTTTTAGTGAAGTTTATTTTATTTTTGAGTTCTCATAATTTTTTTGAACTCGGTTTTTTTTTTTATAAAAATAATTTTTCTTTTTCTTTTTTAGTGATGTTATTAAATGTGACTTAATATAATAGTTTGCATGGATCTCGTAAGAGAAAGCGTCGGGCGAATGAATCAGAAAATGATAATAAAATTCAATTCATAAATATAGAAATTCTCTCGAAACGTTTGTGGGTTTTAAATGAATGTTTTAAGATTTTTTTTATAAAAGATTGTATTTATTATAATTTCGATTATTTGCTCATAAGAATTGGAGATTTACGTTATTTCGTCATTGATCATATCATCAGAACTTGACCAAATTAATATGGGACGACCCCTAAGGTAACCCCTTTCCATTAAAAAAAAGAATCATTGAAATCGGTCCACGTGGCAAAAAGTTCTCGCTGAACATACATAAAATAAATAAATAAATAAATAGTTAGGTATCTTGAATATCTTGGAGCTATACTGATCCAAACGCAGAAAGAATCATTAAAATCGGTTCATAAACAAAGAAGTTATGCCTGAACATAACAAAAAAAAAAAAAAATCAGTCGATTTGAGAACCTCCTTCTTTTTTAAAGTCGGTTAAAAAAGATCCAATATCAATGAAAAAAAAGGGGACAAATCGGAAACTATACTGAACCCAATACAAAAAAATCATCAAAATAGGATATAAAAAAAAAATCAATCGAATTGAGAACCTTCTCCTTTTTTGAAGTCGGTTAAAAACAATGCATTATATGATTTTTTTCAAATAAAAGTTTATTTATATCAGGAGGGGGGGAACTAAACTACGCTATTGTTTGTCGACCTAGAACAAGCTTTCAAGGGTATTTTGAGGTCAAGTTCTGTTTTTTAAATGGAAACCTATATGTTTCTGTACATATTCTTAATCTGGAAATAAAAAAAACTGAACAACTTTTATTAGAACTATTTTTTATACGATTATTTTATAGATGTGTTTGTGTTTGAAATGTCTAGACTCTAGATGAGGTGTTACATGGGCTAATTCTGGTTTGTCGCAAGTATTCGTTTCTACTTTTTCTTCTTGATGATCTTTTTCTCGGGTCCACCCAGAGATCCAAAGAGAGAATAGGTTATATCTTGAAAATTTTACCCGAAGAGACACCATTATATGACGTATTTTAGAGATTTCTAATGTTTTTTTTTTTTTTTTTTTTTTTGATGATATTGATGTGAGACGGAGATACTCCAGAAGGTCCATCCCCTAAAGGCCTGTATGGGGTGGCCCCTCCATCGTGAAAAGAACAGAGTAGAAGGAGAAGAAGCCGGGATCAAGAGCCAAATCTCAGAAAGTTAGATATAGTCCAATTTACTAAGTTTTTAGGGGCTTCGAGAAGTGGTAAATTCTCCGCGCGATAAATTAGGTTAAATTTATCTCCCACTTAATTTTTATTACCAGACCCTATACTTACAGAAAAAATGTCTGGGTATAGCCAGGAATCGCACCCGAGACCTCCGGGTAGCCAGCCAGTTATGCTGACCATTACACCAGGTAGGCGGATGGGTGGTGATTTCACAAAGCCTTCCACATAACAAGATGCTGAAAGTGGCCGCCACATCCCATTCAGTGAAGGTTAGGATATTAAAGATGAATTGTTATAGATGGACTATAAAGTTGGGACATACTTCATTAATAGAATGTGAGAAAAGTAAGAGCTTACTCAATAGGGTTGGTAAATCTCTACTTAACCGGGATCGTAAAAGAGTACCCAGCAGTGGCGTGTGGTCCATGGATGTTATTGATGCGTCGCATCCCTAAAATTTCAAACATTTAGAGTATTTTCATAAATACTAGTATATAAGGTCGACTTTAAAATTGCAGGAGGATCTTTAAATTTTCAAATTATTATCCGTTATTTCAAATATTTCTTTAATAAATTTTTTTTGTTTTGAAAATTATAATGGTTCTCAAAATGAAATAAAATTGTTCCATAGTTTCAAGGGGCAGTAAAAATGAATTATTTTTCCGAAAAGGGTGCAGATATAAGGTTTGAAGTCCCTGCCTGGTATAACTTCCAGTTCAAGCATTTCAAAGACGAGTCCAGGCGAGTTTTACCCGAATAAAAATTGTTCTCGCCGAGGAGCAATTAAAATAAAAATAATACCAAAAAGGAGTAAATAAAGAGGATTAGAGAATCCTTGGAATAATCCATTTATAAGAACTTTCAATATATGGTATAAGATAGGAAATAACTAAGAGTTCTATAGACAAGTCATAGCTTGCTTATAGCAATTTAATTAGGAGAAGTTTAAGATTTTCTTATAGGACAGGCTGATTCATTGTGGAAGATGGTCGATTTCCATCTCAGGGAGTGTGGAGTTTAAGTCAGAAGATTTAATTTCTGACTCCTATCCATTTGGGACGAAGGTCGCAAAATATATTTTTTAAAAATCTAATGTTAAATTTGAAAAATAACGAAAATTATGCCGTATTAGATGAGATTTGTAAAATAAAAAGCGAAGATTAAAATAAAATTTCAAAAAATGAAGGGTACTTTTTTGGACAGCATCCCCTGGTTGAAAAGTCACCAACCGCCACTGATATTTCTGGATGCGCAGCAGTGCCCCAGCCAATTTCGATTCGAGGGGGGTATTTGCACTGCCAGACTACCCTTTACATGAAACAACTCCGGCCATTTTGACTCCTCTGTAACTTCGTACTGGAAACCCTTACATGGCTGAAATTTTTTTCCACAATACTGGTCCATAAGCTTAGCTAAATTACAAAATTTCATATTAATAATTTTCCAACACCATCCAAGTTACAAGATGCCAAAGATAGGCTTTTTCGTCACTCACTCACTCACTCTCTCACTGACTCATCAAAATTCTAGAGTACTTCCGCTGATCCTAGAATGCTGAAATTTGCCATGCTGGTAGAGTTTGGGCTACA
Organism: Forficula auricularia; assembly: GCA_024734495.1. Lineage (NCBI taxonomy): Eukaryota > Metazoa > Arthropoda > Insecta > Dermaptera > Forficulidae > Forficula > Forficula auricularia. Next base: position 13,898,308 of record JALMQS010000055.1, on the reverse strand, counting down.
ATTAATGGGTAAAATCCAAAAATCGAATTTTTTTCTTCTTCAGGACCTAAAATGAAGGGCTGAAAGTTATAGTCTTAATTAACACATACAAAAAATTCAATGAACCTAGAATGCTGAAATTTGGCATACTGGTATGGATGAGAAAATTGAAAAATCAAAACTTTACCTTCTTCAGTGCCCGAAATGAAGGGGTGAAATTTATAGGCTAAATTATCATACAACATCCTGAAATTTGGCCTACTGATAGAGTTTGGGATACAATTAAAAGGAAAAATCGAAAAAACGAAACTTTCCTTTCTTCATGATATAAAATGAAGGAGTGAAAATTATAGGCTTAATTAACATATAGTGAAAATACAATGAACCTAGAATGCTGAAATTTAGCTTACTGGTAAAGCTTGACTGACACATTAATGAAGGAGAAAATTGAAAAACCGAAACTTTCCCTTCTTCGGGGCCCGAAATGAAGGGGTGAAATTCATTGGCTTAATTAACATACAGTCAAAGTGTAATATGACACTTGAATGCTAAAACTTGGCATGTTGTTAGAATGAGGTACATTAATAAAGAATGAAATCGCAAAACCGAAACATTTCCTTCTTCAGGACATTAAATGAAATGGGTGAATTTTTAGCGATAAATTTTTATTATTTTCTGTATGGCGGTAGAATTTGGGGCGTTAATAAAGAGTGAAATCGAAGACCGAAACTTTCCCTTATTCAGAACATAAAATGAAGCGTTGAATATCATCAATAATAATAATAAATGAGTAAAGAATATAGTAACTTCAATTAAAACGCATGTTTTTCATTTCACATATCCGTCTTTATTTTTTATTGATTTAACATTTTTAGTTGGCATTATTTTTCTAAAACTTGGCTTTTACGCATTGTTATGTATGTCAAGAATTACTAGTTCCGTATCATGAGATTTTAATAAGAGAGGATGGAAGGGCTAAAAGGGAGAGGTGGAGAGCCTATCAAACAATAATAATAATAATAATAATTTAATGCCAAGTTTTAAGAAAATAATTTCAACTAAAAATGTGAAATCAATAAAAAAATAGATAGATATGTGAAATAAAAAACATGCGTTTTAATTGGAGTTTCTATTATATCTTCGACTCATTTAATAAATTGATGATATTTAACTTGGCAGCACATTAGATTTCACTACTTTTTTTTGACAAACGGTTTTTTTTAATCGAACTTGGCCTTTTTTGACACGAGTGTTTTTTTTGAGATATCTATCTATATATTTGATATCGTTGTGAAATTAAAAAAAAACTAATTAATTCAATTTGAATTCTAAGTATATGTATTCTTCGTCTCCATTTACAAAATGAATCGGACCCACCTTCGAAATCTACCATAAGCTACTTTTTAGGTAAATTATTTCTTTGAATGCTTTCAAAATTGTCGAAATAACAATAAATAGACTGCAAAAATTATTCTGTAATATTGTTTATTAGAATATCTTTCAATATATTTCATAGGTATATTTAAAATAAGCCGGCGAAGTGCGAGTTGGATTTGCATAAGAGGGTTCTGTTTTAACCTGTTTTAACCTGTAAACTCCTGATAATGGACTATTAATCCAAATTATATTGAGTTTGTATAAACCTCTTTGAGTTTTATTTCATTCACCTTGATACTACATACCCTTTACTTTATTAATTAATTCTGTATCTAATATCTAAATGTTATTACATATATAGGTATTTAACTATACTTTAATTATGATAGAAATCGGATTAACATTTTTATTCTGAACTTGGAAGAAAGACAAAGAGAGCTTGAAATGCCTTTATTTTTATACATTTTGAGTATGTATTTGATATCTATGTGAAATTAAAAGAATAATTAATTTAATTTGAATGCTAAATATATTCTTCATCTCAGTTTCAATGTCTGAATATATACTTTTAATGCATTTTATAAAGTAGGAAATTTTTATTTTTATTTTCCCTATATTTATAGTATAAAATTCCTTCGATAGAATCATTAAACAGAGGAGCATAGATAACTGGCAAGCTTTTCAATGGATAAGCTCGGTTATTCTTATTTTAATTTTATTTTTTTGAGAAATATTTTTTTCTTCATTTTTTTATAAAATGTTTTTGTTATCTTATTATTTTCTCGAATTTTTTTTTTAATTAGAATATTCTGGGTTACATACATGCAGGCATGAAATGATCAACTCTCCTTAGATTGAGAGATGGGAAATAAGCTCTCTTACTTTTTATTTTCCCCTTTTTCTGTATGATGTGATTTGAATCCATCAGAAAGCTCATTTTTAGTGCCCAAAGAAATTTGGGCCCATAAATCAAATTAAACAAAGATTATCATCTAATACTTGCGGTTCAGTATAGTTTCCGATTGGTCCCGTTTTTTTTCATTGGTATTAGACCTTTTTTTACTATGTATGTTCAGGCATAACTTCTTTGTTTATGAACCAATTTTAATTATTTATTCTGCGTTTGGATCAGTATAGCTCCAAGATAGTCAATATACCTAACTATTTATTTATTTGGTTTATGTATGTTCGGAGAGAACTTTTTGCCACGTGGACCGATTTCGATGATTCTTTTTTTATTGGAAAGGGGTACCTTAGGGGTGGTCCCATATTAATTTGGTCAAGTCTGATGATATGATCAATGACGAAATAACAGAAATCTACAATTCTTATGAGCAAATAATCGAAATTATAATAAATAAAAATTTTTATAAAAAAATGGTTGCCTGTAAAGTCGGTATACGGGCGAAAGTTTTACGTGACAACGACTTTGAGTGGTAAAATAATTTTAATGTGAATATTCATTCGTATAGTAGGAAGAAGGATGAAATAATAGTAACAATTTAAAACATTTATTTATACAAAGAATTATATTTAAAACATTAATTTATACAAAGAATCTCGCACTGAATTTCATATTAACAAAATTTTATTTTTACCTTTACACATACATACGTATTTATATACAAATATACATACAATAACTTGCAATACATTTGCGTACAATGAAACAGCGTTTACTACAACTTAACTTGTTCCTATCTGAGTGATTTTGTTGAGGATAGGGCGATGATAGGAGAAATATGAAATGAAAGGAAGTGTTTGTGCTGTAATGTGCCTAGAAAATGTCAAGTCAATGGTTGTTCCTTTTAACGTAGTAGAACGCAAATGTATTGCAAGTTATTGTATGTATATTTGTATATAAATACGTATGTATGTGTAAGAGTAAGTAAATTTTGTTAATATGAAATTCGAATATAATTTGTATAGAGTAATGTTTTAAATATAATTCTTTGTATAAATAAATGTTTTAAATTGTTACTATTATTTCATCCTTCTTCCTACTATACAGTGAATATTCACATTAAATTATTTTACACCACTCGAAAGTCTGTCACGTAAAAACTTGCAGGCGGCATTTTTTTCGTTAGGTTATAATGGACATAAAATATGATTTTTTAGATTTATTTATATCGACAACTTTATGAATATCTCTCAAATGTCTATTCTTTTCAGATTGCCTGCCAAATGTATTGTAATTTATGAAACAATTTTATCATGATAGGGAAAATATTAATATTTTTTCTCAGAAAAAACTTTTTAATTTTGTAAGCCTAAAAAATAATAATAAATCATAATTTTATTTTAGGTGGACAGTATTTAAATGTTTGAAATAATATAATTTTAAGCTTACCTTATATTAAATATGTTACTAAATCAATATATATTTTGGTACAATATTACAGTATGTTTTATGTTAAACTGTTTAAAGACATCTGATTGAGAACCGTTAATTTGAAAAACTGTCAAACCAAATTCAAATATCTTGCGTTTTTGAAAAGATGAATAAAGAACTCAATAATTTTTGGAATTACTGTCATTATAAAATACATATTAAAAAAAGCTTTAGAAAAATAAAGAAATAAATGAAATATAAATTAAATTTAAATCTATGGAAAATTGAAACTTGAAAATTGATTTTTTTTTCAATGAATATAGATATCTTTTAAGGTTTAAAAAATAATTGTTGCTTTTATCTAAATCTATCTATCTATCTATCTATATATATATATATATATATATAGGTATAATTAAGGCTAATAATTATAAAATAGAAGTTAGTTTCGATAAAGCAGGTTCATATTCGAATCTGGCGGCTTAAGTGGCCCGCCACTTCTTCTGATTGGATCGCACGTGCGGAATTTCCTGTATCCTCCTCTCACTCGCTCTCGTGTGAGCGCATAACGTGAGTGGAGCGTAACGCAGTTTCTTGAAGTGTCACCCGGCAAACCAATTTATAAGACGTTGTCACGTCAAAAAATCTTTAAACATTCATTTAAAACCCGCAAACGTTTCTAGAGAATTTCTATATTTATGAATTTAATTTTATTATCATTTTCTGATTCTGGTAAAACTTTATTTAACAAGGCTATTTGAACTTAGAGCCGAGTTACAAATGTTTCTTTCAGATACTTCTTTTAATTTGAAAGACTGTTTGTATGATAAAACTTGGTTGTTCCGACTGTATTTTATGGCAGATATCTTTCTAAAAAAACTGAAGGAATTAAATTTATTATTGCAAGGTAAACAGACAACAGTGTTCCAGGCCTGTAACAAAATAACTGCCTTCAAAAGAAAATTAGATTTTTGGATTATTTGCGTTGGTAATTGAGAAATAGAAAGGTTTACGTCACTCAGTGAGTTTGTTAGCGATAACGACTCAGAAATGTTTCAAGATGATGTATTAGAAGAATTGGTACAATATCTCACTTCGATGCGCGCATCTTTTAAGAATTATTTTCACGAAGTACAGAATAAAAATGAAACTGAATTCATGGATTCACAAAAAAAAGAAAGAGAAAGGGGGGGGGGGGGGGGGGGGGGGGGGGGGGGGGGGGGGGGGGGGGGGGGGGGGGGGGGGGGGGGGGGGGGGAGGAAGGGGCAGGTGAGTGAGGAGAGTGAGAGGAGAGTGATGATCCTTTTACCCAACACCTGCAAAAAAGAGAGAGAGAGAGAGAGAAAGAAAGAAAGAAAAAAAAAAAAAAGAAAAAAAAAAAAAAAAAAAAAAAAAAAAAAAAAAAAAAAAAAAAAAAAAAAAAAAAAAAAAAAAAAAAAAAAAAAAAAAAAAAAAAAAAAAAAGAAAAAAAAAAAATAAAGAAAAGAAAAAAAAAAAAAAAAAAAAAAAAAAAAAAAAAAAAAAAAAAAAAAAAAAAAAAAAAAAAAAAAAAAAAAAAAAAAAAAAAAAAAAAAAAAAAAAAAAAAAAAAAAAAAAAAAAAAAAAAAAAAAAAAAAAAAAAAAAAAAAAAAAGAAAAAAAAGAAAAAAGAAA
>JALMQS010000055.1:13703954-13891293 GCA_024734495.1 Forficula auricularia | reverse complement strand
AGACTTCAAACTGTCTTGTATCAAACCTGATATCAACGGATGAAAAATAAAAAACAGTATCATATCTCCCATTAGTTAGATTTTTTTTCTTTTTCAATATCTTATATTATTATAGTTTTTATGTAAGAAAATAAGTAACTACGTTATAATGGGTGACTAATAAGGGTGACGATAAAAATGTATCTCATTAATCGCTTAGAAAATTACCAGCTGGAAATATTTTTTAAGTTCATACACTGTCGCTGTGGTGGCAATATTGATCGCAGAAAAAATGCAATTTTCTCAAAATTTTCCAATTATAAGTTTAAAAATGAAATACTCACAGCAATGCCAAATTATACATCTTTTTGATAAATGATTATATGTGACGTAAAATAAAGAAAAACGGAGGATGCTAAACTTTTATGGACTGCAGTCATAACTTAAATTTGATTTAACGGAATTTTGAGCGGTTTGGTGAATAAAATAAAAAAATCATCCATAATATTATATTCCTAGCCGCCCCCGCTAAGGGGCGTGTTTTCGTTGATTTTTTTCCAAAAATCTTAAAATGGAACCGTATAATTATTTTATTAGATTCAGAAAGTAGATCAAATTTGCAACAAAATATGTTCAAACCTTCATGTCGATATCTTTTTTCCAGTTATTAAGCTTAAAGAATATTTTATTAACGAATTTATTAAAGAAACAAAATATAATTGAGTTTTTCAATTTTTTCAAGTTTCGTTTAATTAGCTACGCCATGCAAAAACAGTTTAAAACTTTGTTCTTATTTTCATCTAATCACAACAATAATGATATAACATAACAAACAATAAAATAACAATTAAAACATTAACATCTATTTGTGAAAAATCGCCGTTTCCATAGAAACTGTCAACCAAGTCTTTCACGGCCTTCTAAGAAATTAGACATTTTTGAAATTTAATACCTACTCACAGGCGACACAGAAAAGCGTTATTATCATTATTGTTGTGATTAGATGAAAATAAGAACAAAGTTTTAAACTGTTTTTTTTTATTTCTCCATGGCATGCTTGACTACGAAACTTAAAAAAAATTGAAAACTCAATTACCTATTTTGTTTCTTTAATAAATTCGTTAATAAAATATTCTTTAAGCAATAACTGTTAAACGAAAAAAGATATCGACATGCGGTTTGAACATATTTTGTTGCAAATTTGATCTACTTTCTGAATCTAATAAAATAATTATAAGGTTCCATTTAAGATTTTGGAGAAAAATCAATAAAACGGTTAACTTTATAAAACACGCCCCTTAGCGAGGGCGGCAAGAACTATAATGGTATGGATGGTTTTTTATTTTATTCACCAAACCTTCCTTTCTTGAACCAGACCTTGTTAACAAAATTCCGTTAAGTCAAACTTAAGTTATAGACACTACAGTCCATAAAAGTTTAGCATCCCCTCCCGCCTTTATTTTACGTCCTACAATAAAAAGTCATTTATCAAAAATATGGACTATTATGGTGGCATTAACGTGAGAGTATTCATTTTTAAACTTATATTGGAAAATTTTTGAGAAAATTGCATTTTTTATACGATCGAAGCTATTTAGCCACCTAGCGGTAGATGTATGAACTTAAAAAATATTTCCAGCAATTTTTCTTGGCCGATTTCCTCTGAAGGATTTTTTTCCCAAACTTCTACGATTATTAGTTCCTGAGATACGGTACCTCGTCACCCTTATTGAATCACCCGGTACTTTTATTATGCTTATTAATATAGAATACACTTTTAATAATTATTGTTTTATTGTAGGGTTCCGTCAAGTATTTCGCTTTCCAAAAGGGTTCCGTCACCAAAAAAGTTTGAGAACTGCTGATCAAATTTACTTATAACTAAACGACGAAATATTAACATGAAATTACTTTTTAAAGTCGGTGCCAAACAAACTATATAAGCGAGCGTACCCCCCAAACGTACTAAGTAAGATCCGTCGAGTTCGATTCATAAAATGTATATGTTTGGCACCGACTTCAAAAAGTGATTTCATGTTAATATTTCGTCGTTTAGTTGTAACTAAATACGATAATTATTTTATACCTTTTAGTCTATTTTATTTGATTTTTGATTTATTATTATTTTATTTGTTGCATTTAGTTTTTTTGAAGTCAGTTTTATTTTTTTTTTTTATAAAAATTATTTTTATGTGAAATATTCTGGTCAACGACTGGCTAATATTGGTGAAAGATAAGGGTAAGTTAAATGGCACACCCACTAGTTTATTTCTTTATTTGAAATAAAACACATAATATACTGTGATGTATATTTATTAAAATACTAACACATATATGTTATGGACCAAGTGATTAATAGGCATTATTCATAATGTCTAGACAGTTTGATAAATGACCAATATGAATAGGCAATATTATAAAAACTATAGAAATAATTAAATTGACCGGGCATTATGAATAATGTCCATCACCTATTGAGCAAAGTAAATAAAAAGATGTGTTTTATTAAATTATTTTGACATACATTATTATTATTATAAAATCAGTATGGTAGGTAAGTACGAATACTATTTAAGTAACAGATAATATAAAACGAGTATTAGTTTTTTAAGCTTAATCAGATTTCTGTTTAACAAAAGGCAACTAAAAACCAAACCATATTGTTTTGATCTAATAGCAGGACCATGTAATCCAACGGCTTGTATTTCAGGTTTATAAGTTCTATGAAATTAAAATTATGAAATAATTTCAGCTTTAAGATAAATCACACTTATAAAATTAAAACGTAGTAACATAAACTAAGTATCAAACAATCAATTCGCACAGCAGTTACATATCAATATTCATAATGACCAGATAATGTGATAAATAATGAAGTTTAAATAAGTATTAATTACGTAGACCGATTTGAATTGTAATTATTCATATTGCCCCGACATTATAAATAGTGCCCTGATTAATCGCTTGGTTCATAACATATACACAACGAATACACATATATAATTTTAAATTCCCATAATTTAAAACTTTTAAATCTCAGAAGGGCAATAAATAATCTAAGAGGCGCTAATGGCCCTAGCAGTCGATGCGCCCTTAAAAAAAAAAAAAAAAAAAAAAAAAAATAATCTAAGCTGTTATAGATATTTGTTCTTGACTCTTCATGAATTGAATCCAGCTTTCCGGGCAGATGGCCTTTCCATAGAGACAAGATCGTCTGACATATACGATATATATAAATATATATTTGATATCGTTGTGAAATTAAAAAAAAACTAATTAATTCAATTTGAATGCTAAGTATATGTATTCTTCGTCTCCATTTACAAAATGAATCGGACCCACCTTCGAAATCTACCATAAGCTACTTTTTAGGGAAATTATTTCATTGAATGCTTTCAAAATTGTCGAAATAACAATAAATAGACTGCAAAAAGTATTCTGTGATATTGTTTATAAGAATATCTTTCAATATATTTCATAGATATATTTAAAATAAGCCGGCAACTATTCTTTAATTATGATAGAAATCGGATTAAATTTTTTATTCTGAACTTGGAAGAAAGACAAAGAGAGCTTGAAATGCCTTAATTTTTATACATTTTGAGTATGTACGTTTAATATCTATGTGAAATTTAAAGCATAATTAATTTAATTTGAATGCTAAATATATTCTTCATCTCAGTTTCAATGTCTGAATATATACTATTAATGCATTTTATAAAGTAGGAAATTTTTATTTTTATTTTCCCTATATTTTTAGTATAAAATTCCTTCGAAAGAATCATTAAACAGAGGAGCATAGATAACTGGCAAGCTTATGAATGGATAAGCTCGGTTATTCTTATTTTAATTTTATTTTTTTGAGAAATATTTTTTTCTTCATTTTTTTATAAAATGTTTTTGTTATCTTATTATTTTCTCGAGATTTTTTTTTAATTAGAATATTCTGGGTTACATTCATGCAGGAATGAAATGATCAACGCTCCTTAGATTGAGAGATGGGAAATAAGCTCTCTTACTTTTTATTTTCCCCTTTTTCTGTATGATGTGATTTGAATCCATCAGAAAGCTCATTTTTAGTGCCCAAAGAAATTTGGGCCCATAAATCAAATTAAACAAAGATTCTCATCTAATACTTGCGGAATAACAATTCTACATACTTGCATTTGTTGATTTTAAGTCGATATTCCTCCATTGCAATGGTTACCGCTTTTGAAACAAAAAATCCATTCTATTCTATTATCAAAAAATATATAAAGGCACTATATAGTTACTATATAGCTTGAAACATTGTGCTATTAGGGGTTATTCCTCAACTATTTGAAAATAATCGACCGCTACTGGTACCCACCCAACATAATATTATTATTATTTTTAATTTTTATCATAAACTTGGTTTATTTTACAGTCTTTAGTGATAATCTCAGATAATATCTAGGAAAATATCTTATCTTTTGCGTTTGTTTTATTGAAACCCTTTGGAAAGGACGATCGATCTCCGCTAGCTTAGAGCTTAAGGCCTCTCTCTTTAGCTTATGATTAAGGGTATAAGGAAAAAAGAAGAAAGGAAATTTATACTCAAACGATGACTAGCAATATATCATTTTATCTTATAAAAATATTTGATACCACCTCTTTTACCTGTAGTTACTTAAAGTATGATACGCAAAGAAAATATCCTACCTCGTGTTCTCGTTAATTTAATTTAATGGGATCTCAAAAATATTAGAAATTAAAAAAAATTAAAAATTAATTTTTTATTTTAAAATGCTTTAAAAAAAGGTACTATATTTTTTCTCACTGCGCAAAACAGTTCATATTTTAATTTCTTAATTACTTTTTCAGGCGGGCCAAAGCCTGAATTAAGTCTAAAATTTTCAATATTACGAACTAGTTAATTGTTTTGAATCACAAAACTCATCTTTTCAATGATTTAACTTTGAAATAACCAGAACAACCGATTACACCACAAGATTAAAATTTTAATTTAACAAAGAAATAAAAAGAAGGGCATGTCTTAGATCGTATAAAATTTCTTCAATTACATGTTGAAGGACCATGAATCTTTTAAGACCTGAAGAAAGGGAGACGATCCTCCGATTTTTAAAAGAATTAAAGTTAACATTCTAATAAATTATTTTATTCGAATTTTATGGTTTTCATTAATCTTGAGCTGCCTTTACATTAATTCATCATTGAGTCATTGGATCTTCAGTAGTAAAAACCTCTAATTAATTATATTTCTTAATTATATATGAGCAAATCCAACATACTTTGCGTTGTAAAGTCCACTAGTTTTCTTTTCCAATTTAAGTTAAATTTTCCATTTTTAATAATATAGTCTTTGTATACATTTATTGTTGCACTCATAAATTTTTTAACGCCGATTTTACTCAATTTCATATTTTTTCAATTCAAATAATCTACAAAAAGTCAATTCCGTCCCCTGTCCAATCTGGATGTTTAAATTTTTAAACCCGTGTATTTACTTGAAAAATGTTCAGATATGACTGAATAAAATATCAACTAAATAAAAAAAATATCAATGAAGACTATATAATTTAGTTAAATTTTTTTTAGTTATTAAAATTTTGTTAGAAAAAATTATTAAAATTGTCCAAAGACAGTGTGTCAATTTCGTCCCCAATATAGTTTTAGATTTTAACTTGACTCACGTCATCACTGCAGTGGTCAAAAGAGAAACTATTGTCAGTTGGTGAGTTAATTTGTTAATGGCAACCAGTGGGGTTAATTTTATTCATAGGTAACACAGAAAAATTTCTTCATAAAATTAGTGATTAATTATATTGTTCATAAGTGTCATTTCCGTCCCTGTGATAACAAGTCATTTAAAAATATTTGTTTAAAAAAACTTTCCAGTGTTGTTTTACTTTTAGTGAATTGTAACCAAAATTGTAACCTTAAATATTTTTAAAACAGTCTCTGCCTATATTACCAAATCAAAATTCTCTAATGTCAATTCCGTCCCATTAATTGTCACACCTGAATGAGAAAAATCATAAAAAATTGAAAAATATTTTTTAAATCATGACCATTATTAGAAATTGGTATATAGATAGTTAACCCACAAAACTATATTATTATTATGGGATAAAGTTTTCAAATTTTTAGGTAAATAAATGCAAAATAAGTTGGATTTACTCATATTCTATAAACAGTTAATTAATAAAAGGAAATTGAAAAAAAATAATTATACATTTTTATTGACACAACCACCTGTGAATAATTAATTTAATTAAGCGAAAACCAATTAAAGTGAAGATCCCCGAAGATAAAACTCTGACAGATTAATCAATTTGTCAACCCCAAAACCCCTTAATACAAGATTTTCATCGAAATCGTTAGAAATGTTTTCGAGAAACCAATTCTTTATATTTATAAGAATTGTTAATTTAATCGTATAAAATTATAAGAAAAATGTAAAAAAAAAAAAAAAAAAAAGGAAAATAATCAATATTAATAGAGAGTTGTGAAAAGTATAATTTACTTTCTCTATTAATATCGACCAGGTAAATTTTCACAAGAGTATTATTGTGTTAGAATTTAATAAATAAAACCCGGAGGTTAATTCGGGCTCTGCCGTAAATTGATAATCGATTTCTATTGAAAAGGTGTTAACCGTCGAGAGCTTTCTTTCATTCCGTCCCACCTCTATTCAATTAACTCCAAGGACTTTTTCATTTAACTCCCCATGCTTGTTAGCGATTTTTTCTTTTCTCTATATAAAAAAAAAAACCAAAGCAAAAAGGCGATTTTTCATTAAATGAATACAGGTGATTTTTTTCTTTTCAAAAGTAATTTAAGTGCTTTGAGAATCATTATATTACTAAAATAAAAAACAAAAAAAAAAAAACTAATATTAATTGATTTTATTTGGTTTTACTTTCAAATCCTTGGGTATTACGTGGGTAAAAGTATTTAATTAATTCATTTTTTACCCATTGTGCTTAAAAATTTAAAGCAAGTATTTTTTGTATCTATGTAATAATGCGTATCATACTTTAAGTAACTACAAGTAAAAGAGGTGGTATCAAATATTTTTATAAGATAAAATATTGCTAGTCATCGTTTGAGTATAAATTTTCTTTCTTCTTTTTACCTTTACCCTTAATCACAAGCTAAAGAGAGAGGCCTTAAGCTCTAAGTTAGCGGAGATCGATCGTCTTTCGTCCTTTCCAAAGGGTTTCAATAAAACAAGCGCAAAAGATAAAATATTTTCCTACATATTATCTGAGAATATCAACTAAAGGCTGGAAAATAAACCAAGATTAATAATTAAAAATAGTAATAATATTATGTTGGGTGGGTACCAGTAGCGGTCGATTATTTTCTAATGGTTGAGGAATAACCATTCTAGATTGGATTTTTGGCGTTAAAAGCGGTAACCATTGCAATGTAAGAATATCGAATTAAAATCAACAAATGCAAGTATGTAGAATTGTTATTCTGCAAGTATTAGATGAGAATCTTTGTTTAATTTGATTTATGGGCCCAAATTTCTTTGGGCACTAAAAATGAGCTTCCTGATGGATTCAATTCACATCATACAGATAAGGGGGAATATAAAAAGTAAGAGAGCTTATTTTCCATCTCTCAATCTAAGGAGAGTTGATCATTTCATTTCTGCATGAATGTAACCCAGAATATTCTAATTAAAAAAAAAATTTAGAGAAAATAATAAGATAACAAAAACATTTTATAAAAAAATGAAGAAAAAAATATTTCTCAAAAAAATAAAATTAAAATAAGAATAACCGAGCTTATCCATTCATAAGCTTGCCAGTTATCTATGCTCCTCTGTTTAATGATTCTTTCGAAGGAATTTTATACTAAAAATATAGGAAAAATAAAAATAAAAATTTCCTACTTTATAAAATGCAGTAAAAGTATATATTCAGACATTGAAACTGAGATGAATAATATATTTAGCATTCAAATTAAATTAATTATTCTTTTAATTTCACATAGATATCAAATACATACTCAAAATGTATAAAAATAAAGGCATTTCAAGCTCTCTTTGTCTTTCTTCCAAGTTCAGAATAAAAAATTTAATCCGATTTCTATCATAATTAAAGAATAGTTGCCGGCTTATTATATATTTTTCAAATAACAGCATCTTTTTTTGATTAGTAAAAAATTCACATTCTTAAAATCTTGTGTATTTTGTTGTGTAGGTATATTTGTTAGTGCTTTAATAAATATATTTGACAGTGCATTATGTGATTTATTTAAAAAATTTGAACTTAATCAACTACCAAATCTTTAATCCATTGGTTTATTTATCTATTTTTTTGTTTCCTTCTAGGAAAATAATTATAGCCTGAAAATTGATTATTAGAAGAAAGAATAATCAATAGACATGCAATTCTATTAATTATTTATTTAAACGTGATAAACATGTCGTTTAACCCCAAGGACAAAAATAAATAGCGCGTGTTGTATTGTAATGGGTAATTTTGAAAAATCAATATAACTTCATTACACTGAAATATCTATTAAACTTGTAGGTGAGTCTCTCGGCTTTATAGACAATGGCTCTTCGTTGAATCCAGATCAGCATATTTTCTAAATTTATTAAAACTTTAATTGATTTTCTAATTTACCTTGTGTAGTTGGAAATTCTCTGACCCCGTAAGAAACTTTCAGATCAGCAGTTTCGAACTTGGGAACTCCACTGACCATTAACTCCCTGACAACCCTTGTGTCATCATCAGAATCTCGCCACCCTGCAGATCTTTAGGTATATTTTACAAAAAAATAAAATAATATAAAATAATTATAATCATGGGCTGTGTGTGAACTACATGCCTTTCACTTATAATCTGCTCTTCTTTGAAATTATCTTTCCAATTGTCTCCCTTCGAATTTTACTTTACCATTCAGGATATATGGCCAAGTATTTATTTATTGCTTATTAATGTTATAAATATTTATAATTTGGAGAAAATCATTTCAAATCATTATTTTTTCTGTTTATGTGTTTGAAAGTCAATTTCAATGCCCGGGATAATTACTGGGCGGATAGTTGTATAAAGTTTATTCTTGGGCGAATAAGTTTGTATATGTTGCAGTAAAAACCCATTTTTAGTAAGAACGGGTTCTTACTAATTATTTCTAAGGAAAGCGGTATTGGTTGTAAGAGTAACTTCAATTAAAACGCATGTTTTTAATTTCACATGTCTCTCTATATTTTTTATTGATTTCACATTTTTAGTTGAAATTATTTTCATAAAACTTGGCTTTTACGCATTATTATGAATGTCACGAATTACTAGTTACCATATCATGGGATCTTAATAAGAGGGGAGTGGTGGAGGGCCTATCAAACAATAATAATAATAATTTAATACGTAAAAGCCAAGTTTTAGGAAAATAATGTGAAATCAATAAAAAATATAGAGGGACATGTGAAATGAAAAACATGCGTTTTAATTGAAGTTACTAATATATTCTCGACTCATTTAATAAATTGATGATGTTGAACTTGGCAGCACATTAGATCTCACTACTTTTTTTGACAAACGGATTTTATTAATCGAACTTGGCCTTTTTTACACAAGTGTTTTTGTTGAGATTATATATTAGTTCAAAAGAATAGACTTTTATTAACACTAGGAGATTGGGAATTTTGACTTACGATTAACAGCGGCTGGGGTCATTTGATCTTAAAAATACACTAAAATTCAATTCTTTTTTTATATTCTTATTATTCTATGATATAGTGTCTCATTTGTTTTATAATGAAATTTGGCATCAAATATTTTGAATTGACGATATGTAGAAATGGAATAAACTAATGAACTCTGTTTTATAAAGAGAAATCAATGAGGTTGTTCTCTGTTTGATGGAAATAAATAAATATATATATCAGTCGCGAGAGGTAACTATTCACCCAGGGGATGCTGGACAAAAAATAAACCTCCATTTTTTTAAATTTTATTTTATTCTTATCTCCTTTTTATCGATAAATGCATCATATAATTTTTTGTTATTTTTTTCAAATTTTACATTAGATTTTTTATCAATTGATGTTTAAACAGAGCGGATAATCTATATTCACTTCAACTTCTCCTGGTGATGTTTCAATTCTTTTCATAGTTGAAAACAAACTGACAAGCTCGTAAAAGGCATAATGCAAACTAAATGAAATAAATCTCGCATAAAAATAAATATTTTTCCATTGTGCTTTAAAATGTCTGAAACGCGGAGAAAAATATTTTTCAACTATGATTTTTTTTCTCTTTTTGTGTCTGAATTCCAATACCCACGATAACTCAAGAACAGAAAGTCAAAAAGTTCGTTTGTATCAATACATGGTACCTACTGATTAGATTTTGAATATCTGGTTCAAAAAGGAGAAAATATTTTTTGAATTATTCTAGTGAAATTTTAAGAGTATGTTAAATATAGTGTAGCCATAAATGAACAATTTATATTTAAGTTTATTAATCATTTCCAGGGCATCTCTAGTATACAGAGTCTTAACTTTTTCATTATTTGATGTGCGGGTTAGCGATTCTTTCAATAGAATCTGATCGATGAAAATAATTAAAAAGAGCGCGGATCTCTCTTTCTTTAGAGCTAAGGTGTATTGTTGCAAGGATGACAAATACAAGTTCCAACCTGTTTCAGACTATTTGAGATTAATTTCTTAATTTCTAGGAATGGCCTTTTGCACTCGGACCAAAACTATATTCTGTATAGAGAGAGAGAGAGAGAATATTCAATTGAACTTCATCGAAGCAAATATTCTTTTGCCCAAAAATCTTTTTGTTTATCTTTCACGATTAATTTTTTTAATGCAATTTATCGATTTTCAATCAAAGTAATGCGACAAGTACATGTAAATTAATTCACTTTGTAACCTCAAAAAATCAATGTATTTTCCCCAGGATAGCTGAAGTGATTACAATAGGAAATCTGGAATTTTTGGAGTTTACTCCGTAAGAATCGATTTGCATATAAGGAGCCCGGTATGGAAAATTATGGGTAGTAAAATTCAGTCAACGAATGACAGCGTTACGTTGTTCGTACGCACACTCTTCTGGTGGTGAAAGAGGGCAACATCATTCAAACATTTTTTAGGCGCAGATTTTAAAATTGACATTGAAAAATTAATCGAAAAAATATTATTATTATATTATATATATAAATATATTATATTATTATTATTATATATATATAAATGCAACATGACAGGTTCCATCCCTGTCGAGTGCTTATTTATTTTTTAAAACATTTGAAACTTTATTACTTGACATTTAGAAATTTTCATTTAATTAATCTCAAAAATTAAATGATAATTTTATTTATATATATCATATACAATTCAACCCTATAATTCGATACGTCTTTTTCTAACGTATTATGGTTAAACTTAGATAATTAGACAATCACTATAACTATTCATTTTTTATATTATATACTTATGTTATATTTATACTTTATTGTTATTATTTTAGATATATCATACATATTATATTATATATAATTCTTATTTTAAATTTAATTATAATATTTATTTAAAATTAATATAACATTTATATTATAGATTTTATTTATAATTCGTGGGTATTGATTTGTGGGTAAGATTTGTGAACCACATATCTACCAACGTTCATGTGTCTTATTTCAGTTACCATAAGCCTCTAGTCACAGTAATTAATAACGACGGCGCTATTGATCTAATTAATATTTGAAATTTTATTTAGGTATTTTCACTGATTCGTTTATTTATCATTTGATATGGTATTAATCTTTTTCTTAGACTAGTAAGCCTTTTTTGTGCCTATTTGGACAGTCGATCTGAATGAGTAAACTCCAGTCGTGCGTCGGAGCTGACACACACATTTTTTTCATATTCTTTAAATTTGCTAACGTTAAAAAGCACAGTAAATTTTAAATTTTATATAACTTTAAATGAATTAGTTGTGTAGTGTATTTATTGAAAGTGTTTTTAAAATTTAAAAAATTTTTAAATATAACACGGATAAAAATACTCTTGACATTTTGGAATTTGGGGCATCCACAGCATCCATGAATCACACTGATATATATAATTTATTTGTTTGAGACTATTGTTTCGAAGGTTTGACCTTTATCATCTGTCTTTTTAATTAGTGATATTTTATCTGTTATTTCTCATGGGGTTACTTACCCGATTGGATATAGAACAATTCATTTTGTTGTTATAGCAATTTAGCCATTATGGATTAACCCTCTATTTAGTCAGATAAGTAAAAATTGGTCTGGAGACGTGAAAGATGAGTTAGTATATATTGTGTTAACTCTTTAAAGATACGCATATGGAATTAAAAATCATTCTGGGCAATATTGGGTGTTCTTTATTTTGAATATTTTTAAATATTTACGTTGACAGGGGCTCATATGGTTAGAAATAAATAAAAAAAAAATATCTCTCAAGTTTCAAGTCTCTTTCTGAATTTTAACCTAGTGCTACACAGCGATTAAGTTTCCCTTCTAAATAGCATTGAACGATCAATTTTTTATTCCGGCCAAAGTAATAGTTCAAAAAATTTGAAACTCTGTAGACGTTATGCTTATAAGAGTAGCTATCCCTCAGAATTTTTACAGATTTTTAGCTATTATAATTTTGCAGTCTATAACTTACTAACACTACGATATAGCAGTATTTTATCTAGATGTAACTCTAAAATTGTAATAGATAAAAATCTGTAAAAATTCTGAAAGATAACTACTATTATAAGGATAACGTCTACCAAGTTGCAAATTTTTTGAACCATTACTTTGGTCAGAATAAAGAATTGATCATTCAATGCCAAAAACCCCATGTTATTTAGATGGGAAATTTAATCGCTGTGTGTAGTAAGTACTAGGTTAAAATTGAGATAGAGACATGAAATTTGGGGGATTTTTTTTTATTTATTTCTATCCATATGAGCTCCTGTCAGAGTAAATATTCGAAAATATCTAAAATAACCTACTGGGCAAAGTACATTGGGCTAGCCCTGTGGTGGAGTAATGATGTAAGTATCATCAAAACGGTGTCTAGAGCAAAGCCAGACCCAGACGGAAAAGAAGTTCAGGATGACTTAACCTGAATTGGACAGATAGAATCAATCAGGCTGTCTAATTGGAAGCCTGGAGGGGCAAGATCATTAGAGACACAACTTGCCATTGCTGAGATATTTCAATCTAACATGATTTTTGCAACACGTCTAATAGACTGATCAGTTCAATTTCATTCAAATTAAAATTTATGGCCAATAAAGAACTTATAACTCTTTATAAGCACACAAATTTTCAAATATACCTATATATTTTGAAAAAAGTTGGTTGGACGTTTTTGTGACACGTCTAAAACAAACTCACCTCCCCTTAATTTCATTCAAGGCATAATTTATGACCATTAATTGAAGATTGGTAACCATGCCTCAATTTTGAAAAAATCCTATTATATATTATTATTTTTTGGGCCTCCTCGGTTTCCTTTAAAGGATATATTCTAGAAATGTTTCATAAAATCATATTTTGAATCATTATAGACTTTTATTTTTACTTTTATTGCTCCCGTTCCATCAGTACACATGTTTATTTTAATATTTTCATTTGATTTGATTCGTCAATTAATCAACGCCCAAAGGATAAATTCAAAAATGTAAATTTTGCCGAAAATAGAACATAGGTATATTCCCTTTTCGAAATAAAGGATTAATTTATATATTTCACATGTTTAGATATTTATACTGCCATATTTGGAATGAAATTTAATTAACATTTAGCTTCATTAAGCCATTTGAAAGGCTTAAGTTATTAATATAATATTCATATAATTAAAATATTTTGGAATGTAGAAATATCGACTCGTAAAACTTTCTTGTTATTTACTTTATTCTGCTATAATTTATGCTTCATTTGTAGAAACTATTAAATTTTACATTAAAAAATAAAAATGAAAAAAATAGACAAATATTACTAGTACTAAAAAAGCCTAGCATGGTCCTTGTTGGTCGCTCGTATATTTATATAATTTCTGAAAAATTAAAGTCGAAATTTATTCTGATATCAACGTTTTTCATGAGCGCGAAAAAAGCAATTTTTAAAAAACTCCTCTGGGTATCTGTTCCAAAGACTTCCTGGTTTGACATGTTGACATACATACTTATAAAATCCTAAATATACAAGTTTTGACTAATAATACAGTTGTCCAATTTTTAAATTTTTAATACCTACCTACTTCGTAAGTACTTCATACTTTTTAAAATAAATTCTTGCTATATTTATTAGATATATAAATGAATTCAGTACTTTAAAAAACAATAATAAAAGTGTTTATTTATATTTACAAATTTTCTGTAGAAATTTTCACTATTTTATTGAAAAATTGATAAAATGATATATAGGGTAGGGCATAAACATCTACCACATTTTGAAGAGGTATAAAAAATGAAAACATTTAACTAGAAAAAACTGAATATATATTTTTGAAAAGAACATAAAATATATATTTTGTTTATATGTGTTTTAAACATTATCCGACAAAAAAGGGGGGAGGGGTCAAAAATGAAAATTCTAGTTCTTTCGAACAAACTCAACCAAATTTTGTAGACATATTCTGTGGGCCCCAAAAAGACTAGAAATGCAAAAACGCAACTAAATTTTGTATACATATTCTGTGTGGATCTCCAGAAGGCTAGAAATGCAAAAACTAACGAAATTCTGTATACATTGTTTGGCCGAAAGTGCTAGAATTTTCATTTGACCCTCCCCCTCATTTTGATTGGTTAGTTTTTGCATTTCTAGCCTTCTGGGGATCTACAGAATATGTATACAAAATTTGGTTGAGTTTGATCAAAAGGGCTATAATTTTCGTTTTTGACCCCCTCCCCCCTATGAAAATTCTAGCCCTTTCGACCAAACTATGTATACAAAATTTGGTTAGTTTTTGCATTTCTAGCCTTCTGGAGGTCCACAGAATATGTATACATAATTTGATTGAGTTTGGTCAAAAGGGCTAGAATTTTCATTTTTGACCCCCCCCTACCCCCCCTTTTTTTTGTATGATATAATGTTTAAACCACGTTTAAAAAAATTTATTTCATGTTCTTTTAAGAAATATATTCAGTTTTTTCTAGTTAAATTTTTTTATTTTTTATACCTCTTTAAAATGTGGTAGATCTTTACCCACCTTGAATTTACAAATAATAATAATCATCAGCTTTTAAAATATTAATAAAGGTTTATTAGATGTTTTTTCTCAAAGACCGAGTGTTAGATATAAAACTGAAGATTTCGAATGGATGGAAGGCAGTCAACGGAAAAATAAAAAGATGATTCCCATTAAAGAAGATTTATTGGAAACTTTTCCTTTTACACTTTTGAACCGATATTTCGGGGAATATCCTCCTTCTTCAGGGTTAAATTCTATTAATGATAGTAATACACAAAATATCTCTTCAACACGAAGAATCGGATTCTCCTTATAGAATAAGATCCCGACTTAGGTCGACCTTAACCTATCAAGATTCCTATTGAAATTAATATTTTATAATTAGTATATATTATTATTATTATTATTATTAGTATTAGTATTAGTATTAGTATATATTGTATTAATAAACAAAACTTGATAGGGTCGACATCCAATTTCCCTCTATAACTACAAAATACTAATTCGAAGTTACCTGTTGATACCCTGTTTACCTGTAGTTATGCAGGGAAAAGATATGGCGACCCAACTTTTGCATTTTTTTATACATATTTTACTTTCGATTGGTAATATATTTATCTGGAAACTCGATAAATACATTTATGTAATAAAATTAACAACTTTAATTTTTTTTTATTAAAAATAGCTATGCAGAGAAATTGGATGTCGACCCTATCAAGTTTTGTTTATTAATACATTATATTATCAAAATATTAATTTCATTAGGAAAGATCGATCTAAGTCGGAATCTTAGACTATTATGAAAAAAATGGTGTTTTGATTTTTTTTTTGAAATTTAAAAAAAAACAAAAACATTTAATTTCTATACAATTGCCATATAGCATGGGAAAATTGATTTTCCCGCATTCTTACCTTATCAACGACAAACTCGATATACCAATATTGTAGAATTTATGTGATACAGAACTCTGCATCCAATTCAATCCAATTCACGTTTGTCCGGCTTACTGTAAAATCCACTAAAAGTATACTTTGCAAGTTGGTAGATCTAATGTTTATTTAAATAATTTTTAATGAAAATGTTACAAACTCAATTTCAAAGCGAAAATGTTTATAGAGAGGGAAAGAAAAAATAGAAAAGAAAAAGTCACGAAGGAGAAAGTGTGAGGGAGGGGGGGGGGCAGGGGGATGTTTACCTAATGTTTTAAGGGGATATTTTTAGAGGGATTTATGTAATCCACCCTTTTTAAAGATTATCAGCTCGTCTTGCTCTTTTCGATCGTTTCCACTTTCCACAAGCCATCGATGCTCTTTAATGACTTTTCCTCCACGTGAGAAAGAGCTGCACACACAAGAGATCCCTACCCTCTTTTCTGCTTACACTTCTTTCACCCTCCGATAGGGGCGCTGCGTCACGCCTCTCCGCCACTTCGAAACTACCAAACCGATTCCCTCCCTCCCCCCACCCTTGTTTGTGCGTAAACACGAATTTATTTTTCTTGCTTAAACTTTCATTAAAGATCAGGATCCTTTAAGTACGGTTCATCCTTTTGACTGATCCGATGGAATTTCTATAAAATTACTTATATCCTCAAAAACGTTCTATTTACTATCTTAATAAATGAAAATTGTATTAAAAATACCTTAAATCGGATTTTAATGAAACTATTTAAAGAACGACTTAAGCTAAATAAACTGAAACTTGGCTCAAATTGATAATTTAATAATACAAATTTGTTTAGCGATTTGTATTAGCTTACATCCATTTGAGAGCTTCCCATATTTCTTTCTTTCTTTCGAATTTTCTTTATTTTTCTATTACAGTACTGCAGATAAAGGGAACAAAATCAAGCGCCTGTTTTCGACCCTCTACCACCATTGGGAGAGTTTTACTTAGCTGTAAGGATTGATTATTTCGATAAATATAGTTTGATTCATTAATGTAAAAAAAAATTCAATATTCACCTTTACAATTATTACATACGGTTTTTATTCTTAAATTATTATGACTAAAATAACAAAACATTTATTTGTTTAAAAATTCGATTTTCGTGTTTTCTTTTGGTCAAAGTTTCTTATTAGATCTGTAAAATCTAAATTCTCAGCAATTTCATTTTCGATAGATAGTTTCTAAACTAGATAAACTATCTTTCAGTAAAAGAGACTGATGAGAGGTGTACATTTATAATGACGAATTAGCTTAATTTTGGCTTCTTTTAACTTGGATAGTATAAATATAGGATAGTATAATACGTATAAGATAAATATTTAGTATTTTTGAGAGAACTTTTGTGTAAATGCAATATTCCGAACGCTTGGAGAATTTCACCCATTGTTCAGCGTAAAGAGTAATAATTTTTCATTTCATTTTATCAGCCAATAGTCAATTCTTTTATCTCTTATAGTCACGAGTAAAAAATAATTGAATATTGTAAGCTCTTGTCCGAAATCGAACTTGAATTTGAATTATTTTTTCATTTAGACCTTTTTAACTAATTCAATTTTTTTGTACGTATAAAAAAATATTGAAATATAAATTATAAATAAATAGCTGTACTAATTAAAATCCTCAAAATATAGTCTGAATTTGAACTTGATTTATTAGGTTGGTGCACCTGTATTTAGGCAACATATTGAGCGCAGAAGAATGAAAGCTGCGTAAGAGCTAGGCGAGTCCAGTCGTTGATGGAATGCTCCAGAGCTTATGGCATGGAAGTCGTGAAAATGAAAGGATAATTTTTACATAAGCTTTAAATAGATAGAGTTTACGATATAAACATACGAATTTTCCCGATTTTCTGCCTCAATTCCAATTTATTAATGTGATATTGCTTTTTGCTTTATCCAATGCAAAGGATTGATAAAGTAATGGGGTAGGTCATTCGCCAAGCGAGACTTCAAAGAGTCATCAGATAAAGATTTCGGAACCCATGGTTTCAAACAAAGTCACACATTGTAGTATTCAATCAGGTTGAATTTTTAACCGACTTCAAAAAAGGAGAAGGTTCCCAATTCGACTAAATTTTTTTTATTGTATTTATGTTATTCGATTTCTTCGCCAATTGTGAACAGATTTTGATGATTTTTTTGCATTGTGTTCAGTTCCACAAATTCCAAATATTATCAAACTATAGATCCTGGAATTGTTTGTATCTACACAATGTGCACATATATTTTGAATCTAAATGTTTTAGAAAATTGTTTTCTCTCTTTTTATCTAAATATATTTTCACAAGAGAATCTATCTGTACCTTTTTTTAGATGAGAGGTTCTCAAACATTTTTCTTCCAATGAACCCCTTCTGAAATTTTGTAAGAATGCCATTTCCACCTTTCCAGGATTTTTTAATTCAAAAAATTCATTTCAAATTACTATATATGCTTTTTGTGTTAAAAATACAATGTATCATATTTTAATTTAGAGATAAAAATAAATAATATTTACTTAATGAGAAAGTTAAAGTTGTTTTTTCCAATTGTTTAATACGTAATTTAAAAATTTCGAAATTTGTACCCAGATTAATTCCTCCACCTTAAAATACTAAAATTCTTTCTTGGAGGTTGGAAATTCCATCGCGGTTGAGAACCACTGATCTAGATGTTTTTTAAATATATCTTTAACAAAACATCGTGATGATTTAATAAATGATTTATATTTGGATATTTTTTATATAGATATATTATACGAGTATATTATATAATAATACATATTTTACTAAAGTTTGTTGATGCATTTCTTCAATAGTTGGTTTGTTTTTATTTTTCTGTTGAGCCAGCCGGCTTGTATTATTAGTCCGCGTACGAATGTAATAAGACGGGATCCGTTTCCGCTTTTATGGGCGCCATTAGACATTTGCACAGTAATGACTCTAAATCTACTCACATGGGGTGGATTTTCTTTTTCTCCTTTTTTTAGAGACTATAAAAATAAAAAAATGAGAAGGTACTTACATGTTTATTTTAAATAATATTTAGAAAATAAAACTGCTAAAATTTTAAATATTAAATAAGAGAATAATAGAAATTTTCCAAATATTACTCAGCCAACTTTGTGATGTTTTTTTTTTTGTGTTTAGACTATAGGTACTATTTCGATTATATTAAATTCTTGTATACACGTTATACCACTGGGATTTGATAATGGAAATGTTCTCAGATCTGGTTAATTTTTGCTTTTTTAAAAATTCTCGGAAATGAGCTCGTCATTATGCACTGCACAGAGTTGCAGACACAGGACTTTGCCTCTAGCGCAAAGTCATTTCTTGGCATCATTTCTCTTTCAAAATCTCAAACTATTAGGAACTTTTACCAGTCAAATAAAATTTATTATATTTCCATTATACAAGATGTAGAAGTAATGTGAAGTAATGTTTTTTTTAATGATATTGTTTTAACAAGGTTCTCAATTTGGGATGGACACTTTCATCTTGAAAAGAAGGAGAAAAGAAAGAAATTTCAAGAATTTAGTTGGAGTTATTGGTACCTGTGGATGTGGGTCTTGAAAGGTTGAAGGTTATATATCGCTGGAAAGACGGGTGTGCCAAGAGAGTTCTTCGAGAAATTGATTGGAACGTCACTTGTATCCTCTTAAAATTCGACGTTTCGAAAGATCTTCCATCCTTCTTCCTAATATTCCAATAAATTTCTTATAATCGGAATTTTACTTTTAATTATCCTTGGTGCGCTTTCCATCAATTCTTCATTATAATTAATATATATCGTAAAATTCCAATTTTAATAAAAATGACTTTTAACGCAGAATACTAGTTTTTAGCCCGGAATACTAGTTTCTCAAACTAGAAACTAAGTAATAATCCAATTCTTTCTTTTCTCTCTTCTACTTTAACCTAAAATCCCTCTTTTAATTATCAACCATATTTCCATTTTTTTTCCTTTCATAAATATTCTCTATCATAAATGGATGGATATTTTTTACCATCTCGGATAAGGAGAGATCATCTAAAGCAGTGGTTCTTAACCTTTTATTAGTCGTGTACCTCTTAAAAACCTGAAAGTATATTCATGGCCCCCTTAAAATCCTAAAATATCTTCGTGGCCAGTACCCCCCCCCACCATTAGGTAACATACTCGTAATTACCATATTTCCATTTCTTTTACTTTCATAAATATTCTCTATCATAAATGGATGGATATTTTTCCCATCTCGGATAAGGAGAGATCATCTAAAGCAGTGGTTTTTAACCTTTTATTAGTCGCGTCCCCCTTAAAATCCGAAAGTATATTCATGGTCCCCTTAAAATCCTAAAATATTTTCGTGGCCAGTACCCTCCGCCCCACCATTAGGTAATATACTCGTAATTACTCGTACAAAAAAATACTTTCAAATGTAACAATAATACGTACGATCTTATTCCAAGATAAATAGTAAAAAAAAATACCAAAAACATAAAATAAATAGTAATAAGCATATCAAAACAATCAAAAACAAAATTTATAATAATATTTAATACAATCGGTATATACATACACCATTATAAACCAAATGCGCCAAATTAATGAGACTTCTGCTGTTGAATACACTCCACTAATTTGTCCATTCGGACTTCAATTGCGTTACTTAAAGCTATTCGCATGCAATAGTCTATTCGGAGTCGATTACGTTGCTGTTTTAATATTGACCATTGTGGAAAATCCCTTTTCGCACAGATATGTGGAAGCAAAAGGCAATAAATGTTGTATGGCGGTGAACAAGTGTGGATATTCTTTGCGAATATCTATCCAAAATTGTACCAAACTTTATCCTTTATCAATTCAATCAGAGTGTCATCGTGGGTTGGTGATAAATTGGTATTATCCCAGTTATTATAGGGATCTCGAATCCACAATTTTCTGCTATTAATTTCATTATTTGGAAAATATTTGTCAAATTTTTCAATTAATTTTTGGAGATGACATTGAATTAAATAATTTATATGTTCTTTATCAAATTCACAATTATCTTATTATTTATCTATAATCATTTGAGTATAATTTTAAACATTTCGAAAACATTCGATTCTATTCTTCGAATCCATGTACGAAGTTTCATTTTCATCGCATCTATTTTATCTCGCATGGAAAAAATATGTGTTGATTTCCTTGCATAGATAAATTTAGTTGGTTTAGAATGGTGAAGATGTCTGCCAGAAAGTTTTGCAATCCAATTTTTGTCGTTGAAATAAATGGCCAAATTTGATTTTTTATCCAATTAGAATCCGTTTTCAGTTCCAAGTAATTTTGTCTGTCTGTGTGTTTGGGTCAAATTTAACTATGTGCTCAACGTTTGGATTTAGTTTAACCATGTTTAAGAATATTAAGATGTCATTAAATTTATCTAACATTTACACTTGTATCACTTATTAAAACTAGTAACATATTTTTTATTATTTTTTTTTTTTATTTGTAAAGATTCAAAAACTTAAAAAATTCTAATATTTTCGCGGTCCCCCTACATACTTTCTGAAGCCCCCAAGGGGACCGCAGCCCCCTGTCAAGATTCGCTGATCTAAAAAACTAAAGGAAAAGCGAGACTATTTGCATGAGCTCTAATTCCTCTCACAAACTGCACTCCATGTATATCATTTCCTCTTTTGTATTTAAATCTTTCCTGGAATGCTCGAGATCTTGCTAAGTCGTCAGAGGAAAGAATAAACGAAGTAAGGAATACGGTTTTCGATTAATATCTAATTTAATCACTAAGAGCTGTTGAATGTTTGAAAATCGCCTATTTCACGTAAGTGAGCCTTTAGAGGGGATTATGTTCAGAAAAATCATGATAGTATCTATAAAAAACATTTGGTGTGGTCACCACACAACTTTCACATTTTCATTTATTTGAAGTCATCGCGACACTACTAATTTACACCCCCTTCCTTTATTTCGTTTTTTTTTTTTGATTTTCTGAAAATCATTGGAGCCGTTTTTGAGAAAATAAAAAAAAATAAAAAAAAAATTCATATAAATGTCCACTTTCGGTCTTCCGATTTCAACCAAAAGCTAGATGTATTCCTTCTAGCCTATATCAAGCTTAAGTTTCGAATTTCGTATCACTTAGACTTATGGTTTCAAAACGCAGGGGGGTACATTCTTACGTACGTAAACATCAACTTCCGGTTTTTCTATTCTAGCTAAAATCTTGTTATACTTCTTCTAGCTTCTAGATAGCCTAAGTTTCAAATTTCAAGGCTCTGCGACTTTCCTAAAACGAGATATGAACGATTAAAATATATTTATTTTACGACACTCCTAATTTACAACCCCTTCCTTATTTACAATCGGATTAAAAATTTGACACAACTATTAACTCATGACACTTGATAAATACACTAATTTTTAAAAAAATTGTTAGAGTCGTTTTTGAGAAAATAAAAAAAAAAAAACGAAAAATATTTAATGCTAGGCTGCATTGCTGATTCGATTCCGGAGTTTACTTTCTCCACCACTATGTCCTTATTCATTTTTAGTCCTTGTTTTTAATAAGAGGAAACTCCACTAGATAAAAAAACCTCTTTTCCGATAATTATTTCAATTCCATTATTCCCCAATCAAGTCGATTGGTTTTAATTACCCTCCACCTCCTCTCCCCACTCAATCCCAGAAAATGATAATAAAATTCAATTCATAAGAGAAATTTTTTCGAGACGTTGGTATTTTAAATGAATGTTTTTCAGATTTTTATAAAAGATTTTATTTATTATAATTTCGATTATTTTCTCATTAGAACTTGATATTTGCGTTATTTTTGTCATTTTATCAAATCATCAGGGTGGTCCCATATTTAATTTGTCGATTCAAGTAATATGTGGATCGTTCCCAAGGTAATCTACTTTCTCAATAAAAAAAAGAATCATCGAAATCGGTCCACGTGGAAAAAGTTCTCGCTGAACATACATAAAAATAAATACATAAGAATAAATAAATAAATAGTTAGGTATTGAGTGGATATTGATGAGGCAGGCAGTCCAAAAAAAAGAAGATAATTTATACTATCTTTTTATTTTCATTCGTAAACCGACGTTTCGGAGGCTATTCCCTCCTTCTTCAGGGTTTGAAAAGTCAGTGAAGGAAATCAAAATAGTTAGGTATCTTGATTACCCTGAGCTATACTGATCCAAATGCAAAAGAATCATTAAAATCAGTTCATAAACAAAGAAGTTATGCGTGAACAAACATGACAAAAAAGGTCCATTACCATTGAAATTTATATGGTACCAATCGGAAACTATACTGAACCCAATGCAAAAATCAAAATCGGTTCACATTGGCCAAGAAATCGAGTAACATAGACACACAAAATAAACTGCAACGGATCGTTGCTAAACTTTATCCAAATTCATTTGAAATATTAATATGTTCTTGAGTAAAGTACTTTAAAATATAATTTTACTAAAAACTTTATTTAACCTTTTTTGTGGTCCCCAAGGTACTTAATTAGGATATTAAATTTCATCAAAATTGGTTCAGTCATTTTCAAGATATTTAGAAAACTAAAAAGTACTGAAATAAAGTACTAATGTTTGTGACCGGTATGTACCAAAAACTAATCAGCGCTTCATTTTGTTAAACTAATGGTAGGTTTTCAATTTCATTTCAATCAGCGCAAAGGTGTGGAAAAAATCGTGGACGAAAAAAACGATAACACACATACATACATCCATCCATCCATCCCCACGCACTTCCAAAAAAATGGCACTTTTTGGCCTCTCGGCGAGATTCCAGGTAATTTTTGGCAAAACCGTCAC
This sequence comes from Forficula auricularia, assembly GCA_024734495.1. Lineage (NCBI taxonomy): Eukaryota > Metazoa > Arthropoda > Insecta > Dermaptera > Forficulidae > Forficula > Forficula auricularia. Next base: position 13,867,399 of record JALMQS010000055.1, on the reverse strand, counting down.
GTGCTAAAATTCAACTTCATTGAATACTTCAATTTGTGACCTTAATTGAGTCCATGGGTTCCGTAGTCTTACCCGAGGACCCTTTAAAGTCGCGCTTGCCGCGAGAGCGATTCCAATACTTTCTCCCATGCTTCGCATTGGATAAAGTAAAAATTTGTCGAATTGAGAACCTCCTCCTTTTTTGAAGTCGGATAAAAATAAAAAAATTAGGTTGAACCCAAACATATGTTTCAGACTCATTGAGAGAAATTAGTGTTTTTACAACTGTTGACCAAGGGTTAATATAAGGAGATTTATTAAAACTTTAGGTAATTTTAAATATGCGGAGATTCTGTAACTTTCTATTTAAGAAAAAAGAAATAAACTTATATGGCCATCCACATGAATTTACATTACACCTTTCCCCTCACTTATATTTAATATTTAATAAATAATATCATGTTTCACCTAAAACCTACACCACTTTCCCTAAGTAAAATTTAATAAAATAATTTAAAATCATTTAAGAAAGAACCCCCCATCCTGAATTTTGGACTCATTAGCAAATTACGATTAACTCCTTATAAATGAGAATCTTCTATTGTAAATAAATATCAGCTTTCTTCTATTTGTGTTTTGAAATTTTATTAATTTAAATTATTTTTCAACCCCCCCCCCCTCGCCCCCAATTTCACACAAGTGAGTCATTTTCATAAAATATAGGGTGCATACTATTGCGAAATTTTGTACAAATCGATCAAAGAAGGGTCTTGAAGTTGTTATTTTGGTAGAGTTCTATTTTTCAAAGTCCCCCCACCCCCCCGGCCCCCGAAAAAAATGATGACTCTCTTTTTTATTATAGAATCTCTTTTATAATAAATTTCATTTTTCATTTCATGTTTTTGTTTTGTTTTGTTTTTTGGTTTAAAAATCTTTATAATTTTAAATTTTTTAAGATTTACCTTTTATTTTTATTTGGAATCATTGGCGATAAAAGATAAAGTTTTCATGCTGAGAGTTGGCTGTTTTGAGTATAATATGATGTCGTAATATTAATATGACTTATACTAATTATTGTATTAATGATGTATCAAAATTAATTAAGAGTGAGTCGATTTGTCTTACCTTGGAAGAAAGGCTCCCTCGTCTGTACTGGTCGATTTCCGCCACACAAATCGAATAAAATGCCGTTTTTCATTTCGATTATCTTGAATGCATTTCTCTAGGTGGACTCGATTTTCTAAAACAGAAAATATAAAAGAATATTTTTATTTAAAAAAAGAAAAATTATCAGTAAAAGATAAATGAAAATAAATTTAACATGAACTTTTAGATATCAATTTTTTATCAAATTATTATTAAATAGTAATGGACCAAAATAATTTTTTTAATCAACTTTAATTAATAAATAAATAATTAATCCACGCTTTAAGCCTCTTGCAATTCATATATTTCAATGCCTTTTGAGGTTATTATTACTATATTTTTACATGTTTAATCTCAAGAACGAAATGGACCATTCAAATTACTTCAACCCAGTGAACCTCCATCTTGTAATAAATACAGCGCATTTTAATTGAGTGTTTTATTATTTTAAGGGTGAGTAGATGGTTTATTGTAAAACGGAAATGCGATTTAATCAAAGGTTCAAAAAATTCATTTCTGAGCGAATAAGCTGTTATAAAAATAATCCAGAAATATAATAATTCTTCCTCTCTTATATTTAATATTTAATCAATTTATAATAATAACTCACCCCTTCTTAATTTTGGGTCAATTAGGAATTAAAACTATCTCCTTTTAATTATGTGACTATTCTATTAGAAATATCAGCTTTATTTGATTTTTGTTTGAAAATTTTTATTTCAAATTATTTTTGACCTCTCCTACCCTCTTTTTGGTCACTAATAATTTCACATAGTGAGTCATTTTCATAAGGTCATGTAGGGTGCATTTGCGATTTTCTTACAAATCGATTAAAGGGTCTAGAACTTATATGATAATTCTATTTTTTTAACACCTTCCCCAATTTTGGCCCTCGAAAAAAATAATAACTCTCTTTATTATAAATTATTTTTATAGTATATTTCATTTTTCTTGTTTTTATTTGTTGGGAAATTTTATTAGTTCTGAAAATTTTAACCCCCTCCCCCCCCCTCCTGATTTTAATTGTTGGTTCCAACCAAAATCTACTCAACACTTAAACCTCAATGCAAGAAAAATACATGTGAAATTTCGTTTTGATATTCACACTAGTATTTGAGAGCATACACAATATTTGGTTACAGACATTTGATCAAAATAATAATATCGCGTAAGATATAATTTTTTTATGTTTACTCATTTGGGTTTTTTTGTAGACCAAAACGCCATGGCTTCTATTATTATTTATTTTATTTTTTTACCAAAATAATTTCAACCGTTTTTTAGATATTTCGTAAAAACTAAGCAAAAAAAAACACTAACACTTTTTTGATGCACGATTACAATACTTCACCATTCTCTGTATGGTAAAGTAAAATGAAACAAATATTTAAATAAAATAACTATAAACTGGAGGCCCTTGAAATGTCTTGGTATAGTAATAATTTAGGAGAATGTTGAAGATTAAATGAAGGAATAGAATTATAAATGAGAAGTTCTTGAAAGAATTCGAGAAAAGAGAACATGATTGAAGAATCTGAGGAAGACAAGAGCTTAAAATTGTATGGCCCACCATAAGATAGGAGGGATTTAATTGAAAAGATTTAGTTTTTTGCCGAGAATAGCAGTGTTGATGATTCATAATGAGAAATTAAAGAAGTTGTTCTTTGATTGATACAAATAAATACATTAACATATAACATAAGAGGTGTTTATTTTTAAAGTGGTCTAAGTACATTTTTTATTATTTCGACATAGTTATATACTAGGTTATACAATATATTCTGATAGATTTATTTTGACGAATTCATGGGGATATTGTACTCCATTGACCGTGATATTATAAATATGAAAAGACATGTATGTCTAAGTATAAAACTGGCATTAACATATTTTTTTCAAAATTATATACCATATATATATAAAATTATTTTTTGTTAGAGACTATTGTTTCGAAAATTTGACTTTCATCAACAGTCTTTTTAATTAGAAATATTCTATCTGTTATTTCTCATAGGTTCCATTACCCGATTGGTATAGATAAATTATTTTTGTTGTAATAGTAATCTGGCCACTCAGCAAAAGGACTAATAAAATAAATTATATTTATTTGCATCAAGCAGAGGGCAACTCCATGATTTCTTCTTATGAATCGAGGAATGTCTGATGGAGGGAAGTAAAGGGGATGGGAAAGATCTAGATTAGAATATTTTTCCTAGATAAAGAAAGATATGGGAAATGGGAGTTTCAGGAAAGTAAAAGACTGCTTGAAATAGAGATGAATCGGAAGCGGGTGGTTGCGTCATATTAGTCATATACTTTGATGAAAAGTCTAAAAAAGCCTTGAATTAAAGATTATTTACGCGGATTATCCGTTCCAATAGTTTTTTTTACACGGAAGAAAGCTGCGTAAATAGAATCCACAGTAGTAAAAAATACAGAGATAATAATAGAGCAATAATGGAAGCGAAAATGAAATTGAAACAGAGTATAAAAAAGTCCGCGTAAATGGAGGGGATTATTTACGGCATATAAAAAAAGTTGCGTATAAAAAATACCTCATTAATTTCAAAAGTAAATGTAATGTATGCGAATTTCAATCAAAATCTAATCATATTTTAATTTCAATATAAAACAACAAAACAACAATATTTGTTTTAAATTCTAATTGGTTTTGAAGAAAGAGCTCATCCCAAACAAAATTTCAGCTTTCTAATTCAAGGGGTTGAGCTGGGAGTTGATTTATCATTCAATGGGAAAAATTTTGGAGGTTATCGCCATTTTTAAACTTATTTTTTTTATGTTTTAGTACCTATGGTTGAGTTGTTTATAGAAAGAGTAGTTTTGACTGAAATCACCTAAATTAGATATTTTTATTGAGAAATTCTCCTTGTTTCTACCCTTCTTGAAAAATTTCGAAAAACTAAATAAAAACACGATTAATTTTCTAAAAAAATTTCTAAAAAATTACAATACTTTTCCATATTACATATGATAAAGTAAAAATCCTTTTGGTAGCCAAGTAGTTAGCTATAAGTAATGTGAAAGTGAAAAGAAATATAACCAATTCAATTTATAGTTAATAATAGAAAAATATCGAATGCAATTTGTATTAGGAATCGTTAAATATATCATGGTAATATAATCCGAGGTTGAGGGGAATTCGAGGAGTGCCTCTTCGTGGATGGATGATCACGCAAAGAGAAGCTGCAAACTACGAAAATAATTTGAATAAAAGAATTGAGAGTGTCTGTCTGTCTCATCTGTTCTCCTTTCACTTGAAAAATGTATATTAACACTCTTTTAATTAACCGACTTCAAAAAAAGGAGGAGGTTCTCTATTCGACTGATTTTTTTTTGTGCCTATGTTACCTCATATCTCCGCCAATTGTGAACCGATTTTGAAAATTTTCATAGGAATTAGACCTTTTTTGTTAGCCACAAAGAGAAACAAAGAGGTTGCCCTCTGCTTGATGCAAATAAACATACACACATATATATATCGAGATGATATATCTGTATATATATTATTTATTTGTTTGAGACTATAGTTTCGAAGACTTGGTCTTCATCATCAGTCTTTCTTCAATTATAAATGTTTTTCATGGAGTCAATATCATATGGATATTGAAAACTTGGTGTTCCTTCGTCACTGCTGGCTAGGAACTAATAAAGACATCCCATCCGGTTCACATTCAAATATAACAATATGTTTCCCTTTCTCCTTTCTCCTTAGAAAGGCTGACAAAAGAAGGGTTTTTCTTTTTTCTTTTATCTTTTGTTAGCAAACATCTTAAGCAGATTACTATTGGATAAATCTATTTGATTGTTCAAACAGAGTTTTGAATTTCTATTGAATGATTTCAAAATTTCTAAAGATTCGATTGCGCTAATTAAATTTGGGTTCTTTTCCCCTTTTATTAATCTAATACCTTCTGGGAAGGAGTGATTGTTTGAATTTAGATGTTCTGCAAAAGAATTTTCGCACTTTTTTGTTAGGTTTGTTCAGGACTAACTTCTTTGCTTATGAACCGATTTCGATGATTCTTTTTTTATTGGAAAGGGGGTATCTTAGGGATGGTGCTATATTAATTTGGTCAAGTTCTGATTATAGGATCACTATTAATAACATCACTAAAAGAGAACAATAAAATAATTTTTAGAAAAATAAAACCGACTTCAAAAAATTAAATGCAACAAATAAAATACACTAAAAGGTATAAAATAATTATTATCTTATTTAGTTACAACTAAACCACGAAATATTAACATGAAATTACTTTTTAAGTCGGTGCCAAACATATACCTTTTATGAATCGCACTCGACTGATCTTACTTAGTACGTTTGGTGGGTACGCTCGCTTATAGGTATAGTTTGTTTGGCACCGACTTCAAAAAGTAATTTCATGTTAATATTTCGTCGTTTAGTTGTAACTAAATAATATAATAATTATTTTATACCTTTTAGTGTATTTTATTTGTTGCATTTAATTTTTTTTGAAGTCGGTTTTATTTTTTTTTTAAATTATTTTTTAAATTCTACAAGTAATTGTACTTCATTTCGATTTAAAATATTAACAGTTTTAATTAATATCATTTTTTTTACAAATTTGATAGATGGATCTATTTGGTTAAGAAATTTTAAATTAATATGAATTTGAATTTGAAATTATAGTAATTGGCATTTGAGTGATTTGAGAGTTGGATTTCTTCATTCAGAAAAGACACCCAGAGAAAGATAGAGAAGGGATTCAGATCAGAAAGAGTCTCCCTGGCTGACTTGCTTTCGAAGGAATGTCGCATCGGTTCGGTTACGTCACTGGTCCAAGGTTAGTACCGCAACCTCAACAACATAAATCTTCAAACTCCATGGAGAATTGCAAAACGGATTAATGGACGATTCGAATTTCAATCATATATCTCTCTCCTTGACTTGTCTATATTCCATTTATTTGAAAATTTAGATTAAAAAAATGTATAGGATATTATATCAAAAATGAATTGCGAAACGATTATTCAGAAGAGTATCTTAGTTTACGTCATATTCATGGTCGGATTAAAAAGTTTTGGACTCAGGGGGAAAACAGCTATGTGGATCCTCCTTCTAGGAAAGTACTTTGATAATTTTTTCGGGGCACGAAAGTTTAATTTTACCATAAACATTAAACATAAATATAATTGAAAAGTTATTATTTTTCCAAGAGTAGCAAAGTTGTTGAATCATCAAGAGAATGCATCAAGCAGAGGACAACCTCTTTATGATTAAACATAAATGTTTTAAAACTAAGTCTCCACTTTTCTTTCAGCCTCCGAAAGAATAGAACTAAAACAGTGGCAAGTTTCTTTCTGTTTTTGAATTATAAGACTGTCTCAAGATAAAAAACTCACCCGGTATATTTAACATCTCCAAAAAAATAATTAAAAGTTTACATAAAAAATGTAAGCTTAGTAAATGTAGCTCTGGATGTGATTTTATTAAGGGGATAATCTTTTTATCCCGAGACGCTGCCCGCTAGAGCAAGCCACCCTTGTTATAAAATAAGAGTAAAAAATGCGCTCTCTAGTTATAATTATATAGAAAGTTGAATCTATTTAGGATTTAAGAGGCTCGCTGGTGAAATAAACTGATGAAATTTTTAACAAGAAAAAAATGTTTGAATTCCATAATTTTCGCTTAATTTTAATAATAGGTACTATTATTATTATAATTCGTAATAAAAAATTCGTCTGGGACAACAAAATCCAGTATCATTTGAGCGTCTACCAGTCTACTACTTGAATCGAGTTTTAAAGATAAAATAAAGATCAAAGTTCATCTGTTTCCTAAATATTATATAAGAAATTCTGATAAAACTTGACTTTTGCCTTTTAATTTACCAACATTTATTAAATTCTGACTTAAAAATATGAATAAAGTATTTAAGAAGTAGCAGAATGTAAGATTTATTTTAATTGAATTTATTTATTTATTTATTATATATTATGTAAACACATAATAGCAGGAGAGAGAAAAAGAAGATTCACGTAATTTTGTAATTTCAACCTTTTTCATCAAATGAAGAAATAATTGCAGCTCTAATGTTCGCCCTTTCTCTCTGGTTTACGCCAATTCCTCATTGACTTATATAGAAATTATTTATTTATTTACTTTTATAAACAATATTTACAATTAACAATTTGTAATTAACCTTTATTAACTCAGAACTAATTAAAGAAATGTGTTTTATGACTAGACACTCCTGATGTATCTAAATGTTATTCATTTTTAAAATTAATAAGAAGCTTATGGGATCCCACAGGGGCATATGCTTTGATTCTATTTATTTGTTTATTACATAAATCACGAGCTAATCTATTAAATTCGAGTTTTCATGGATAACTTTTATTACATGACTTAATGATTGTGTTCAGCCCTTTTTGGGAATTGGGCCCGAGTGCCATAATGAAGATTAAATAATTTAGTGGAATATTTAGTGCGACACATTTGTAGTCAATTGGTCTGGATTGTTATTAGTAGCACTCGGGTAGGATTCCCGAGGCGGTAAACACATCACTTCTGACATATAATAAAAACAACGATTCATGACAACTCCGATTTAGTAGATGACACTCTATTGTGATTTCTTTAGAAATTTACAGTCTTCTTATTCTATCAGTAATTTGAGCTTTTATATTTATTTATTGTGAATTTTGTTAGGTACTTTTTCATCATTCATAGATCAGAATATTTTTAACTATTTTTCATCTATAAAATTGATGAAACAAAAATTTTTTATGTGATATAATTTATTGACTTCTAAACTCCCATTATCGAGAAGAATAAGATTTTCTTCGTTTATGATAAATAATAATTTAGGGACTTTTTCTGTTAGCTAATTACTTTTTTACAAATTTCGAGGATTAGTAGAATTCTAAACGAAATTTTTTATAAGGTATTTTAAACTAATTTTTCTTTTTTCACCCTCTCACCAGCTTTTTTGAAATAATTATTTCACTAAAATATGATCCTTTCATAGGTCAATACGATTAAATCCATGAAACATAACTCAAAAATCGATGTTTAATTATAAAACAGATTTAGAAGAAAGATCCTATTATGGAAAACAGATACTAGGAATAAAACCTATGTACCTACTCAAAAGAATAAATCTAATTTGTTTTATAAGATTTTAAGAAAATTTAAAAATTTCCCAATAGTGCACTTAATCATATTCATTTTTGAATAGCTAAGTCCTAAAAGTAGGGAAGATCCTAATTTTGAATCGAAGAAAAATGAATTAAATTAGTTACGATAGCTTAATTAATTACTACAGTGTGAGATCTCTTTAAAAATATGATAGGTAACGAAGCCTCTTCCTTGTATTAGTAGTATAGGATAAAATAAAGTGAAATGAGCTAGGAATCTTAGGTCAAAGGTGCAGCGTGTTAGGATAAATTTTCGTGGCAAATTTTGGCTCATTAGACCCGTTCAAGAGCCCCCATATAACGATTTTATTTTTTTTGGATTTCATCAGTTTTTGTTAATAGCTTAACTAACTATACGTTTCGACACACCTCATAACTTAATTTAATTAAGTTGACTGGATGTTTTATAATAATTTTAGATGCTGATGATGACAGATGTCTGTTGAAACCTGAATCTCTATCACAACCGGATCAGCGGCTTGTGAGTCCACATGATAATAAAGATATATCCCACCCCCCACCCCCGCCCAAAAGTTCGCCTATGGAGCCAAGAAATAATGAGCACTAGATTCCATTACAGAGGTTCCATATAGTGTAGATCCGGAAGAAAATTTTATATATTTTTTATCGAAATAGAAGTTTCACCTAAGACCACCTAGATTGGATATTTCTAATAAAGGAAATCTCATCAGAATGCACGACTTTTCGGCACCTATTTCTGGAGTAGTTTTTAAGTGCTATACGTGTGAACTCTGTTAAGACTCAGTTAATCCGTTTCTTTTTTACGTATATTATTATGCCGTTTGTTCTCACTTAGTCAATAATTATTCCTAAAGCCCCATTTGAACAAAACACACGATTTTGAATCATACTTTCGCGATCAACTTAAATACACCCCAAATAACTTTAATCGATAAATCCATCGGTTTGTTGTTTTCTATTATAGCTATTTTTCTTATACTTATTTTCTACTATTGAAGGAGATAATAAAAGAGTGTGTCTTCTGCTAGAATTATAAATTTTATTTATAACGAGGCTATAGTTTCGAGAGCTTTGCCCTCTTCATCAGTCTATTACAAGTGATTCACAGGAATTAATGTATGAATGGTAAGTGAGGTAATTTTCAATTTATTTTCTACTAATTTGTTGTATTTTCAATTGAACTGCATGTAATAAGAATTCTTAGTACATATACCGATTGAATCAGAAGTATAAATAAAAATAAAAAATATTATTATTGTTATTATACTAAATTTATTTTAGCAATATTGTCTTTAAATTTAAATGTTGTATTGTAAAAAATTAAAGAAGAGGATTAGTAACCTTGAAATATTCACACACACACACACACAAAATGAGCTTGTCTAATAAACACCTTGGGAAAAGGAACACCTTCATTCATTCTTCTGATATATTCTTCTTACTTTACGCGAGATCCTTGTCTCTATTTTCACCTCTTCAATTACACTGACACGCAAGAACATTCCTTCTGTCAAACGGGGGAGTTTCAATAAATAAACACATATGCATGTAGAATATATTCAAATTGAAAGAAAAAGTGATAACTTTTTCAGGCCTCTGTACGCTTTCCACGAATTTTAGGGATTTATAAACTTTTTGTCTGTGAACTGCTTGAGCTAGAAGGCTAAAACTTTAGAACAAAAGTACAAGTTATTAATATAAGCTTATTCATCTAAGGAATTCCAGCGTTTGTATAGAAGGAAGGACGATATTGGGGGGGGGGGGGGGGGTTAAAAATAAAAATTATAAAACAATTTAAGCCTCGAAAGTTAAATAATGTAATCAATAATTTCTTATGTTAATTCTACATATCTACATATTTTCCTTTTCAAAAAACTAATAAAATATTTTTTTAAGCTAATTGTAGAATTAACATAAGAAATTATTGATTGCATTATTTAACTTTCGCGGCTCAAATTGCTTTAAGAAAAAAATTAAAACTATTGATTTAACTAAAAGTTAATTTGTCTATAAAAATTATAAGATTTTCAAACTAAATAAAAAAAAAAAAAGGAAAAATGAAATATACTAAAGATGAACCTAAAATAAAAAAGAGTTAAATTCATCGACGAAAAAAAGGTAACATACAAACATCCGTACAGAGTAAATGAAAAAATAGCACTTTTTGTCCTCTGGACGAGACCCCGTGTAATCTTTGGCAAAACCGTCAAGTCCTAAAATTCAACCTGATTTAATACTACAATTTGTGAATTTGGTTGAGACCATGGGTATTTATGGATAAAGTAAAAAATAAATGTTTAATACTTTAGTATGTTTTAATTTATGATAGGCTGTCTTTAGAAGGTGAGAGTGTAACGAATAATGAAAATTTTTACTGTTATATACTTAAGTAAATTAGTAAATCCACACACATATTGATGGCTAAATATGGATCTATTCGATTTAGGAGAACTCTTAATCGGTATACCTGACAAAAAATCATTTGAATTTTTGGTTAATGTAAATGAATGTAAAATCATTTGTAATAAAAAACCGAGTTGAGGATGTTTTTTATAAGGATGAGCCATAAAAATAATACTTTAAAAGTTTCAATTAATATGACCTCGATGATGCTAATTAGTGTCAGATTGAAAAAGAAATTATGAGTAAGAAGAAGTGAGGAGCTTTGTTCTTTCTCCTTCTTGTTCTCTTGGAAAGTCATCAACTCCACCACTGTTCGAAATGTCAAATCAGCAGGCAGTTAAGATCTCTACTGTTAAAATAATTATATTTAATTAGAATCTGCTTATTGATTTTTTTATAGCCAGGTTGATGAACTGGACTTGTAGGTAAAATTAATAGATTAATTAAAATTTTCTAGTATTATCACGACGTTTCGAATTTTATTTCTGAAGCCATTTTCAGGCCCGATTCTATAACTGGACAAAATGCAAACAAAATGCGCACTTGTTCAGGGGCGCAAGGGTTTTGAGGCGTAAAGGGGGCGCAAGAGAATAGAGAAGGTTGGTCTCAAACAAGCTAATTATCAGATGACAAAGTGAGGTAGAAAAAAAAATTAAACGCCGATAAGAAGTTAACACACAGCAAACCAAAATTTAATGTTTTCGTTTTCGTAGAGCAGTGGTTCCCAACCTTTTGTGGCCCATCGCCCCTTTCTGGAGGCTGACTAACACCTACCGACCCCTTTCCATTTTCATTGTATGCCTAATTTTATTTTGAAGTAAACTGTAAATATTAAAGCAGTTTTATTATTTCAAACAATTTTATTACCGTATATAAAAACAACCAAATCAGTTTTGTCCGGTCACTTTTAAATAAAATAGAAAAAAAATTAATAATCTTCAAAGCTTGATTCCATGTCATTTTTGAACTGGTCAAAGTGATCAGTAAAAATTAGGATTTTATCTTCTGGGAGTTCAGGAGTCTCGTTATCTGATACTTAATACTTATTAAGGGTCGGAAACTGAATCAGCTCTTTACGGCCAATAACAAACTTGGCGATGAATGGTGAAATAATTTCTTTGGCCATGATAAGGTTCATCTTGTTTCCTTGAAGCCTTATATTGACTTCGTTCATGTTTTCAAAAATATCTGTAAGGTTCACAAGTTCCAACTTGCGTTGCTTCAAATTCTCACTTCATTCCTCAAAATAATCTTGCACCACTTCTATTGAACATAATTATTTTAATTTTCCCCCCTTTGAATACTCATCGCCCCCAAATCGCTCACCACTTATTTATTACCCCCCTGATAACCCAAATTGCCCACTTGGGGGCGATCTCCCCCAGGCTGGGAACCACTGCTGTAGAGCAACGTTAACAGAATTGCCACCACTGCAGAGTTTGACCTTGGAGCTGTTGAGGCTTGAGGGCGGCGCACCTGTTTAATTTGCCCATAGCGCCACGAGGGTTAAAAACGGGCCTGGCCATTTTCAGGTGATAATAAATATAGATTGACTCAAAGCAGACACCCTTATTTGTTAAAATCGATGATATTGATATAAATGAACGAAAAACTAATTAGATTTTTGGCTGTATATTAGCTTTAGTACTTCCTGTTGAATAATGCATTGGAGGAGAAAGTGAAGACTTTTTAAGACCTGGTACGCCGATCGCAAAATTTAATGTATTGATATTTGTGTTAGTGAAACTTAGTGTGATGCCGTTAATTAATACTAACATGTCTAAAGAAATCACGAGTGATTGTCATTAACTAAATCCGTGGAGTCATGTATTTTTTTTTAACGATATTGAAGTGAGAAGGAGATACGCCAGGAAGGTGCATCCCCTAAAGGTCTGGGTTGGCCCCTCCATCGTGAAAAGAAGAAGTCGTGATTTTATGGGGTGGGTAGGAGTTGAAATTATCTGTGGATGCGGGACTTAACATCTGAAGATTATAAGTTGCGAGGAAGACGGTGGCTGGAAGTGAGTTCCAGTCTCTGGGGGTCATATGGATAAAAGAGTTGGCGGTCTATAATCTTTGACGATGTATAATCTTTATTACATTTCAAAACGACTGTATTCACCCACTCAGGAATTAAACCCGAATACCAAATCCGGACCAAGCCTATGAGGTAGGCCCATGACATAAATCTAGCACTAAATATTTAAAAAAAATTCACTCGATTATTATTATGTAAGATAACATTTGTATTATTGTTTATTTTTAAATAAAAATACATTTAAATTATTCGATATTAAAAATATCTGGTGAATTCATTAGCTCAGATCAGGGGGAGCCAAATTTCATAGATCGCTTCAAGAGTTTTTTAATTGTTATCGAACTGCTTTATTTTACTATTAAGTAATTATACTAGGACAAGCACAAAGACGTTTATGTGAGATTTTATTTTTTAGATAGTTTATTTTATAGTTGTTGTATTTATTGTAAGTATAATATAGTGTATATATTTTTATATTGGCTTAATTTTGATGTGCATTACATAGTATTTGATAGAAGGGATAAATAATATATAAAATATAAATTTGCCTGCTATATCGGCAATTTTAACATCATGTCTGCAGAACTGTAAAATAATTCGATTTTTTTTTCTGATTTGCCACATTTTTAAAAATTTCAAAATGTCCATAATTTAATCAGATCTTTGTTTTAAAAATATAAGAAGTTTGGTACCAGAATGAACTTTCTTCAACTATCTTTTGTTGACTTATCGTAGATTAAATTAAAATAAAATGGAAAATTTATGAATAAAATAAACATTCACTGTGTTACACTTTTTTGGCTTATTTTTTAAAGCCAACCGATACTTCTCCTGTAGGTGAGTGAAAGTATAAATAAATACAGAAGAAATAGGAGATAAATTTCAAGCTACATAAATTGTTATTATTTAAAATAAAAAGTTGCTTTGTATGTAGGCTTATTATATGACCCGGTTTGACTGGGACTGTCTTGGTTTGAAGCTATGGCCCCGTCGTCATTTTGTCCCGGAAATATTTAGAAAAAATTAAAAGTGCCGAATAAAAGAGAGTCAAAAAATATGACCTCGAAAATAGCAATTAGTTAACAGAAAAAATTAATTGTCAAGTTTAGTGAATTTTTCGACGCTATTAAAAGTAATAAATAATTTTTAAAGAAAGTTCACACAATGGATCAATACCTAATAACAACTTTTTAATCATAAGTTATGGTCAATGAAAAACAATTAAAAATTAATGGTTAATTGTTGTTTTTTGTTCAGTATTTTTTTACTTAGACTACTTTTAGAATCATAAGTACTTAGCTAAATATAGATATATCTTTCTAAAATCGCATAAAAAAGATCACTTTCTTTTTCGAGTAAATTCTCAAATTTGTCCCAGTTTGAAGAAAAAATATTATGGTATATCTATTTATTTTATATGGATACTTTGAGAAAACAATCGGACACTGATGAACTGTGTATATTGACTTCATATTTGAATTGAATGAATCGATTCACTTTATTTGAATGGTCTTGAACCACATTTTTTTTTTTGTAAGGAAAGTTTCTTCCACGTGGACTCAGTCGGACACGACTCAAGGTTAACATGAAGAATTTGAAATTTTATTAACCGAGGTTCTTATAATAAAAATGGATGTACAAAAGAACTTGACCCCTCCCAAGAAGTATCGAGTAGTAATTGTCCTTGAGGACAATCTTGGTGGATGACAAGAAAAGAGATCTGGAAATGTTGGTCGTTCGGTCCATGCCATTTAAAAGGGAGTAAGCGAGACAGACACCAAATGCGAGGAACCCATTAAAAAAATGACCAAAACGCCCAGGCGACAATTTATACCAAGGACATTTGCCAAAAATGATCATCGAATCAATCCAAGAGAAATTTCTCCATTTTCAACCTAATTTTTAATCAATGTTAAAATTTAAACAGAACAACAGTTAATCATTAATTTCCGTTCTGGAAAATTTACTTCATTCAGACAATAATTATTATTTTCTTATTAATTAAAAGAATAAAAAAAATAGAACCAGAACTTGTTTGATGGGAAAATGGCCATTAAAAATTAATTTTCAGTGAGAAATTAATGGCAACTTAAATTTTATTAGCATGTCAAAATATTTTATTAGCTTCAGTTTCAGTTTTGAATGATATTGTGAATCGATGTATTACACGAAAGTGCACTTCTTATGCGCCAGGATTGACCACCGCATTGTGTAATTAGCGACAAGTAGAGTTAGACTTACAGACTGAAGGTTCGTTAACTTATTTATATCTTCCAAAATAATTGAGATATCAAATTATTTCTTGTTTGTCTTTGATAAGGAGAGAATGAGTGAATTTGGATAATTTTTTTATAATTTTTTCTAAGCCCCTACAAGTACAAAAATCATCTATTTTTTTTTTTTTAATTTAGCCTAATTCTACTTAAAGACATCGTTATAATTATTTCTAACACAAAATATATATTGTGTTTTAATTTCAATCCCACAAAAAACATGACTCTCTAAAATTTTAATACATTTCAAATTTAGGGAAAATTAAAACCATACGAGTATAACTTGTAAATTTCAATCTCTTTATTAAATTGTTAGTATTTCTGTCTATTTCTCTGCAGATTTGTATTCACTATAGACGCCTAAACCAAAGCTAATATATTCCCCAATTTGTGTCTTACTAGTTCCCGAGGCCTAGGGGGTAGAGAAGAAATAAATATTTTGTAAGATCTTTGATGGGACTTTATACTTTCACTTATTTCTATTTTAATAATAATAGAGATAAATATAAGTGGAAGTATTGCCTTCCCCACTTTTAGGGCTCCTTATTTTCACTGTGTCATTTCTGTGTAGTATGGGCTTAATAGTTTAATAGATTTTGGAAAAAAGGAGTTTCCAGAACCCTTAAAATGACCAAAATTTATTTTGGACGATGCTTAAGTGCGTATGTGATCAGCGCAATAGAGACAAAACAATGAAATTCAAAACTTAAGATAGATTTGAAAAAATTAATTAATTAAATAATTAGAAAAATATTAGGAATACTTGCCTCTTGCACATGTCTGTCTATATATATATATATACATATTATACATATATGCAATGGCTTGTAAAATTTCATTTTATTTAATTTTTTTATTTTATTAGAAGAAAATTATGTTCCTGATAGATATAGTTCATTACCAAAGAAAGTGGTAATTATTATTATTATTTGTTTTTGGTTAATTGAATATATCTTAAAATTATAAATTATATGAACCATTTAACAAGAGTCAAGTGAAATAATTCTGAAATCTTATCCAAAATCATAATCACATAAATAAAAACAAAGCTTTAAACCCGTTTTATTAAAAACTTTCACTTTTAATTAGGTTCTACCGGGATTCCTATTTCATTTTATGTATATACTCTAGTTCTTTATTTGTATATAAAACAAATTTCTTTATTTTTATCTTGTCTCCCAATCAAAATATTATAAATTCAATTTTTCACTTTCCTATACCCAGAAACAATAAAAGGAAAGAATCGTCATGTGATTCCCAGCCTTTTTATACACTCAGCTGCAAAATTAACCGCCCACCTAAGTTTTTTAAATATTTTACAATTAAACAAATATTCATTTGATTTATTTATTACATTCAATTTCTAGGATATAAAAGATTAAAAAATCATAATTAAAAAAAAACATGAAATAAAAAAAAATTCATTTTTGCATGAAAGCTATTTTTACACCCGAGCTTAATTTTTCAAATTTATTTATTGAAATTAACATTTTAATAACACATGTTGCCTCCTCTGGCTTTAATGACCTCCTGTAACCGATTGGGAATACTATCGATAATGTTTTTGATATAGGCTTGTGGTATGTTATTCCACTCCTCCAAAACCGCATCTTTCAGTTCAGGGATAATGGTTGGTGGGGATGTTCGACTCCGAATACGTCTTTTTAAGTTGTCTCAATATGTTCGATAGGGTTGAGGTCTGGATTGCGCGCTGGCCATGATAATCTTCTAATGCCGACTGTTTCCAGGTACTCAGTAACAATTCTCGCGACGTGTGGGCAAGCGTTATCTTGCATAAGAAGAAAATCTTCTCCAATAAATGGTGCAAACGGGATAACATGTGGTTCCAGGACAGCTTCCAAGTACCTTAGCTCATTGATTGCACGTCTTTCTAAAATCACTAAGTCCATGCAGGATTCATAAGAAATGCCACCCCACAGCATAATGGATCCACCTTGAAAAACAACCGTTTCCACTATGGTACACGGTGAAAAACTTTCGTTCGGACGTCGATACACTCGGTGACGACCATCTGGACCAATTAATGATATTCTGGTTTCATCTGAGAAGAGAACATTACTCCATTGATGCATTGTCTAATCGGCATGTTCGCGAGCCGCTCTATTCTGTGTTGAGGGAGAAGTTGTGGGGCTCGAACAGGCCTGAAAGATTTTCAATTTACTTCTGCCAGCCTTCTAACTTTTCTTAAGTTATTACTTCTTTTAATTGACTAAGTATCTCAGAAGCTGATTTAAAGCGATTTCGTAAAATGTTGCTCACCATAAAGCCCGAGCTGTAGTGCACCTTTTTCGACCTTAACCCTATCGAAAACATATGGGACAACTTAAAAGACTTATTCGGAGTCGAACTTCCCCACCAACCACTATCCCTGAACTGAAAGATGCGGTTTTGGAGGAGTAGAATAAGATATACCACAAGCCTATATCAAAAAAATTATCCATACTATTCCCAATCGCTTATAGTAATTCATTAAAGCCAGAGGAGGCAACATATGTTATTAAAATGTTAATTTCATTAAATAAATTTGAAAAATTAAGTGCGGATGTATAAATGGCTTTCATGCAAAAATGACATCTTTTTAATTTCATATTTTTTTTAAATAAAAATAAATATTCTTGTTAAAATTATGATTTTTTTAATCTTATATGATCCTAGAAATTGAATGTAATAAATAAAGTGAACATTTGTTTAATTGTAAAATATTTAATAAAACTTAGCTGAACGGATAAATTTGCCCTGAGTGTATGTAAATATGTACTACTACCACCAAACCAAATACAATAAACTGCAACGGATCGTTGCTAAACTTTATCCAAATTCACTTGAAATATTAATATGTCTATTCCTTTATTATTAATCAGATATCACTTGCAATTTGCAGTTCATGTTGACTTTAAGTCAAAAATAGTGATTGATTCTGATGTAATACTTGAGGAATAACAATTCTATATTGGATTTTTGACGTTTCGGTTATTATTGGTAACCATTGCTGAAGACATGGAGAAATCAAATTAAAATCAAAAATAACGATCGATTCTTATATAATACTAGAGGAATAACCTTATTGCATTCCATTTTTGATGTTTTGACTATTAATGGCAACCTCTACTGAAAACGTGGAAGAATCGACTTAAAATCAAAAAGACTAAATTCTTTTTTGGTAAACAATTCAAGCTTGAGATGATATCGGAGCGGACTGACTCTGGTCCAAGCAAACTTCTCTCAATTAGAATTATAAATAAGAAAGAAAGATTATCAATTTCATTTATCTGGAGGTGTGAATACCTTGCTTTTATAATAAAATAATAAATAATTTTAATAATATTAACGGTTTTAATTATTTAATATTAAAATGATTTATTTAAAACTAATAATACAATAATATAGCTTTGCTTTGTCCCCTGAGTCTTGGATCCGTGGTTGCCAGCCAGTGGCTAATGTATAAAATATATATTTTTTCTTAAACTTTTAATTAATATATTTATTATTTTATATAATCATAGTACATTTAAATATATTAAATTTTAATGTTAAAAGATATAGCAATACTGTGGACTAAATGAACTTGTTGAATCCATAACAAATGGCTCGCTCATGGCGGGTGGCTTGCGACCCAGGCTCGTGATAAAATAGACCAAAAGAATTATAAAAGAGAAAGAAAACAACCTTATTTTATCGATTTCATCTATTGGAAGATTTACAGTACATATCTAATATAAGAAAATGGCATTTCAATTAAGAATTTTCAAGTTTAAATGAAATGTGAAGAAAAGATTCACTTTCTTTTCCCGGGTAGCGATTCGCTGAGTAACATAAATCTTTATTCCTCGACCTGCTTAGAGGCACAAGTCCTCGGTGGCTAGGTCCTCCAAACATCAATACAATACATTAACAAACATCAATACAAATTAATTACAACAATTTAACAAATAATAAACAAGTAAAAAAAGAAAAAAAAGAAAAAAAGAAAAAATAGAAATGTATGCTCATTAACAAATAACATGACCATAGATTTCCACCGAAAGACAAAAAGTAATTTAAAAATTCCGCGCAAAAACCCGATACCAGGAGCAAGCGACGCATTAGCTATCCCGGCATTTGCCATAAGTTGTTAAGGAAACCTGGTCAAAACCTTAACAAGGATGGTATGACCTCTCTCTACCTCAGCTAATCTCTGCTTGTGAGAACTAAATAAAATTTTTTACAATTCTAGGACTTTAGGACTTAACAAAATTTATAATTGATTTAATCATAGGAGGCAGAAGACTATAATCCCAAGTAGTAATAAATAGACAGACTTCCACAAATCAATGCCAGATCCTACAAATGAATGCAAACCTATATATTAATATCTGAATTAACTAACTTGTAGGAACCAGACTGTATTTAAATTAATACCATTCTTCCCTATATCCTTATAATCTATATAACCATCTGAATCATCCTCATAAGAAAAATACCACCACTGGTTTCAACAACTATACCTCTAGTCCCAACCCTGGATTGACTATCCCTTTTAACCATATTATTTAAAAAAATTTAATTTTTTTCCCTCATTATATATGCACTTAAATGTATTTAAATTTCATATCTATGGAATACTTTCTTTTATCTTTTATATCAAATAATTATTTTTTGGACATTTTTATTTTTAAGGGTAGTTTATTTGAAGTCTCATTTGAAAAAACGCTCATTACTCCGTTGAAATAAATTTAAAAATTTTAAATTAATAAATATTATAAAACAATCAATTAACAATAATTAGACTCAATTTTGAACGAAATCGGCCAAGTAGTTTTTGAGAAAATGGTCAAAAACCCCGAAAACAGTCTATAAATTGATGTTTTTGATCCTTAAAAATAGCCTTCGAAAAAGTTAAAAATTTGCATATGAAATAAAACATTGACTTGTGACATGGAGGTGTATTTTCAAAGGCTTCGAAAAACGGCCTTTCATAGACGGGTTTCGGGGTTTTTGACCATTTTCTCAAAAACTACTTAACCGATTTCGTTCAAAATTGAATCTAAATATTATTAATTGATAATTATAATATATAATAATTTCAAATTTTTAAAAATAATTTCAAAGGAGTATGAGCCGTTTTTCAAATGAGACTTCAAATAAACCACCCTTAAAAATAAAAATTTCCGAATAATAATTATTTGATATAAAAGATAAAAGAAAATATTCCATAGATATGAAATTACAATACATTTAATTGTATGGGTGATGAGGAAAAATTAAAACTTTTTGGCATTTCTAGTTGATTCGGTCCCGGAGAGAAGAAATTGAATCTTTTCATAAAATTTCTTTTAAACTGGGAAATTCTTAATCAAATTCTATTTTCTTATATTAGAATAGTACTGTGAACTTCCAGATAGATGCAATTGATAAAATAATATAGATTTGTTTCTGATTTATAATTATTTTAGTTTGTTTTATCGAGACGTTGGCTTGGACATCTTGACATTAGATAGGGACACATTATTTATTTTGGATTCATCAAGTCCATTCACTTGACACTATTGAAATTACTTTTAACATATTAAAATTTAACACATTTAAATGTACGATTATATAATATAATAAATAAATAAATAAAATAATATAAATAAAGGATTATACCATCAACAGCAATGAGCCTGATGGCTTCCACGAGAGAAGCGTCAGACACGGGTGCAAAGAAGTTAAATAATTATTTTATTAAATAATTAAAAGCGTTAAGACAAGTTTATCTAAAATGAATTTAAAATTATTAATTTATATGATTGATTTACTTATCTAACGATTTTGATTGTTATATTTGAATATATACAGGGGGGAAATTTTCAAGGGCGCAACATCTTATTCTTGCTCAGGCGGTCAAAGATCGAAAACTGTCTTTAAAAGCTCACTTATTAATATATTTCCTTAATAACAAATTACAGATTTTTATGTTGAGCCACTAAATATTTGAAAATCAACCCCATCTTCAGTTGCTAAAAAGTTCCATAGAACCAGGAGAATCAGTTCACGAGAGACTCTCGCAGAGTCAAATTGTAATGTAGTTACAATTTAAAACTGTTCATATACAATACGAAACTTATTTTGCTATCATTGGCCAATAAAATGTTATTAAATACAATATTTTTTTATTAAAAGATAAACATATTTTAATTTGTTGATAGGCCAATAGACTATTTTTTCTCCTATGGGTCTCGCAAATAACCAATAGCTTACTGTAGTCATAGGTGTAGTTAGTTGGGGAGGGCAGGGATCAGTGGCTCCCTACAAAACTCATTGCCCCCCCCCCCTAGAAAAATCAACTAACTTTTTAGCAGAAATGATAAATTTTCGAAGTGACGAAATAATTTAATGTAAAATACATAAGTGATGCCTCGTAATAATGGAGTTTCTATGGGGGGCAATGAGTATTGTAGGGAGCCCCCACTTGCCCCCACCCCCCCCCACTCCTCCAACACGCTCATTCCTTATCTTATTGTCCTCTTTCCGCTTCTTATTATAATTCTTCAGCTAGATTAAATTTTTTATTATTTTATTTTGCAAATTTTAAATTATTTTTTTAATTTTTTTGTAAAATCATTGCATCAGATTACATTCAGTCGAGTAAATTTAAACACATAAGAGTAACTTCAGTAGATTAGTAATTTAGTACAACGAGATTCCACTGAGTTCACACCACCCGAGACATACGAAAAACAGGTTAGTATTTTCACACTCAGAAACATCCCTCAATAAGAACCCAACTTCCTTTCTTCCCCCCCCCCCCTGAGAACCCTCATCCCACATCCCATTGAAAACTGTTTATAAGTTACTTATAAATAGTCAACAAACTGTCATAAGCTTGATATTTCCATGGTTATTTAAAATTAAATTAATTAAAATTAAATTTTTTACGAAAAAGCAGCTTTATTAAGAAAACTTGATGTTGTAGGTATAGAGACATGATATATCGTCTTAAAGCATTTTTCTTCGTTTTTCAAGTTATTGAGTAATATACGGGGGTCTTATTTGAAAAAACGAACTTTTTAACTCCTTTCATGAATACCGGAAATAATACTAATCTTAGCACGCCCTGTAATAATATGGAGTGGATTTTTTCAGCGTAAATTAAATACTTCGGGTGCGTCTAAACTACCACCAAAATATCAACTTGCCATGAATTGAGAGCACTAATTTATTTAAGTTTAATTAGGGCCATGTTTTGGACCATATTTAACACAAATTATATCTCGAAAACCGATAGAGATAGGTATAGGACAATATTAACAAAAAAGTATTTTAATAAAAGGGCGGTTCTAAAAACGTGTTAATATACGGGGTGTTCTATTTAAAAAAATAAAGTTGCTACGAGTTTTTGATGGAAGCCGAAACGTCGCAATGCTGAAAATATTTTAGGTCGATAGAACAGGTAAGAAAATGTAGAGTGCTAAATTTTCAGAAAAATTCTCCGTTCCGTTTTCAATAAACGTCTAACGTGCCATCGACCGTGAATCACCCTGTATACATATTGAAAAAAATTTATTGATTGCTTTTATAATCTAAATTAATTCAAATCTTTTTTAAAAAATAATCTTAAAGTTTTTATTAAAATAACTAGTTTCAGGAGAATTTCTAACTTTTTCAATGGAATTTTAATTTAGGAATTGTAAATAAAAACGAGACCGATTACAATACTTTCCCCATGCTTCGCATTGGATAAAGTAAAAAACAACTATTTTCACCGTAATTTGTCTTAGCCACTTATCCATTTTGAAAATTTTATTAAAATTAAAAAAAAAAATTAAAAAATTTGACTAAGCGAGCCAAATTTCGTATTATTATTCTCAACTGTCTGATGGCTCTTTTTTAGCAATCCAATTTTTTTCAGATTTTCTGCATTTTTTGCTTGCCGAGCATACTGAGTAAAAATCGCTCGTTGACTAAGCCCCGAAGAGATTAGAAAAAGTATACATGATCACGCTTTATGGGCATTTCTAGCTAATTTTTTCTTAGTTTATTAATTCAAACATTTTATTCAATAGTAATAAATTAACTATAAACTTTACTTTGAAAGTTTATAATAGGAAAATAAGGACAAGTTTTTATGTGTGACTCTTTTATTTATCAGCCAACGTTTCGTCGACTTTTCCGACTTCTTCAGACTGCAAATAGTCATGTCACACATTCGTCTAAATTTTCTTGTTATCTTCCTTACCATTGAAGACCATCAGAACACAAATTTCAAAAAATATTTGGCACATTCACAAAAACAATTTTTCTTTCTTTTCTTTTTATATTAACAATTTCATTAGATATAAAACAAAAATAACATATATAGAATGAGGCAACACTGTTTTTAAAACAAGAATAGAATATTTTTTTCTTTTTATAAGAATTTTGCTGGCTTTTGGTGTATACTGATATATTAATTTTTCATTATTAAGGATAAATAAATTGAATTTGCTTTTTTCCAGTAATTTATTTATCCTTAACAATGAAAAAATTTTTATCTTTTGATACTTATATAAAGAAATCTCAAATTTAAATAACACTAATATTATACTATCTTGCAATTTTTCTAATTTATTAAAAATGAAGAAGTCGGCAAAGTCGACGAAACGTTCGTTGATAAATAAAAAAGTCACACATAAAAACTTGTCCTTATTTTCCTATTATAAACTTTCAAATTAATACAAATTATGGACGGAAATGATAATAATAATATAAACTTTACTTTTGAGCGATTTCTAGATTATTGACTTTTCGGGTAATCCGTGTGTTAATTAAACATAGTCTCTTATTGGAATAGTGTTTACAGAATAAATTTTTATCAAGAATAATCTTTTCTAATCATTAAAATTGGAGGAAAAATTAAAAACTTTTTCAACCGTCAGTTTCAAGATCCCGGTTAAAGTCGTCGTCCTAGTAACAAACTTGAATATAAAAAATTATTATAAATTTGGTTTTAATTTTAATTAACTAATACATAATAGGGTTTGAAATTATTCTATTTGAAAAACAGATGTTTGTTAATGACTAAATGTCATAAAAAAACGCCTTCAAATCAAATAAAATCATTCGAAAAATGATATTTTCTGCATTATTGAGGCCGGATTTCTAATGCTACAAAGCCTAAATTCTAATCAGTTCTCGGTACCAGAAATACAAACGTTGTGGCAGATGAGCAAATAATTTCGACGTTTCATTGCTGGGTTATCGTGGGTATCTGAACCCAGAAACACACAGAGACAGGCAACAAGAAAAAAATTATGGCTGATATTGATTTTACTCATTTTAGACATTTTTGAGCTCATTGAGTAAAAAAATAATTTTGAGTTAATTCACTACGAGTAAAAATACCATATATCCTGGCTCCTCACTTATATTTAATATTAATAAAACTATTTATAATCATGTAGGGGAGGGGGCTAGTTTTTGCATTTTTAAACTCCTGGGGGCCCACTGATTATGTATACAAAATTTGGTTAAGTTTGGTAAATGGCCAAGATTTTCATTTTTTGACCCGACATCTCCCCCCCCATTTTGGGCGGTTAGTTTTTGCATTTTTAGACTTCTGGGGTCCCACTGATTATGTATACAAAATTTGGTTGAGTTTGCTCAAATGGCCTAGATTTTCAATTTTTAACCCCACCACCCCTTAATTTTGGGTCGATATGCACCAAAATCTAATCAGCTCTTAATGGGAGTCTAGGAGGCATGATGCGGTGGTGAGACGTCTGGCTGATGAACTAATAAAAAGGGAATGCGGGTCGAGCACGAATATTTATATCAGAGCTCGGCCGGGAACGCCAGGAAGCCAGACATCGTGGCGGAGGACAGGTCGGGGACGGTGTGGGTTCTGGATGTGCAGATAGTGTTCAGCGCTCGCTCCTCGGACTGGGGGTTGCCCACAGAAACAAAATCGAATTATTATAAGGGCAACTCCAGTCTGGTGAGCAACATTGCGGCAAGGTTTGGGGTGGGCTCGGGTTCTGTGAGAGTTAAGAAGCCATCACACTCTCGTGGAAGGGAGTGTGGTGGCATAAAGCGGTGCCTCCCCTTGTCGCCCTGGGAATTTCAGAGAACTTTATACGATATGACCTTCAGGGCCATGAGGCGTTCATTAATGAATTTTTACAGCTTCAACAGGAGAACTTATAGGGAAATCGCCATGCGCTAGAAATTGACAGTAAAAAAGAAAAAAAAAAGGAAAAAAAAAATTTTTTTTTTGTAAATATATTATGTTAATATGTTCTTATAATCATGTAAATAACTCCTGCAATTAAATTCACCCGACAATGTAAATATTTCTTGTTAGTGGAGGCCCCGCACCTGCGTGGCCCAATAAACGAAAAATCAATGGACCAAAAACTACTTGTGCAATTTGGTTTCGATATTCAAACTAAGTTTTTGAGCTAGCTCGTTCACAAAAATTTGGTAACGCACAGACTAACAGACAGACTAACAGAAATTTTGACAAAACAATTATTATCTCGAAAAATATAACAAAACAATTATTATCTCGAAAAATATAATTTTTTCGATGTTCACTTATTAAGGATTTTTTGTGGAGCGAAATGCCATGGTTTTGCTCAATTTTTTTTAATCAAAATAGTTTCAGCAGTTTTTGAGATATTTTGAAAAAAATAAGGAAAAACCCACTTTTTTCATGCTCGATTACAATACTTGACCATACCCTGTATGGTCAAGTAATTATGGTTGATATTGATTTTACTCATTTTAGATATTTTTGAGCTCATTGAGTAAAAAAAATTTTTGAGTTAATTCACTACGGGTAAAATATGTTTCGATAGTGAATTCTATCCAGGGAAACATTAAAAAACTTTAGTAAATATTCCAATTAAAAATAAATATATAACGAAAGATGAATATTAAAGAGTAAAACTTTTAGGAAATGAATAGCATCTTATGTTAATTTAAATATTAATTCCTATAATTATTTTTCGCTCTCAATTAGATATTCACGAAATACGTAGGTGGCAAGGCGAGCGTGATACTCCACGACGGTTCCAGTTCAGCTCATCATCTTCTTAAGAAACAAGGTTTCCTTCCCAAGACACGCATTCACGCACAAAGTAATCGCATCTTTGCATGATTCCCTTTCATCCCATTTCAAACGAAACGTTTCATAAGAAATCGATATTCCATAATATTATGATAGGATTATTGAAATAAAGAGAGGATCGGGTTGAAGGTTGGAGGCATGGCGCCGCCCGCAGAAGAGGCAAGGTGTATTTTTCCCACCCACACTCGGAATTGATCATATTTATTTATTTATTATGAATTTTGATCATCGTTTTTCATTATACACAAATTTGCAGCTTTTATCAATAATTCAGAGACTATGACACATGGGTGTCCATTGGGGGTGGTCCTTATTTTGGGTATTTTCGAATTTTTACGTGGACAAGGGCTCATATGGTTCGAAAATAAAAAGAAATATCCCCAAGTTTCGAGTCTCTATCTCAATTATAACCTGTGCCCGCATTGATGTAAGTTTCTCATCTAATAACATGTGATTTTTGGCATTAAAATATCAATGTTTTTATTCCGGCCAAAGTAATGGCTCAAAAAAATTTGAAACTCTGTAGACTATATACTTATAATAATAGCTATCCAAGAGAATTATTAAAGATTTTTAGCTATTATAATTTTGGAGTTACAGCTAGATAAAATACTGCTATATCTTAGTGTTACTAAGTTATAGACTCCAAAATTATAATAGCCTCAAAATTTGTAAAAATTCTGAGGGGTAGCTACTATTATAAGGATAAAGTCTATAGAGTTTCAAATTTTTTGAACCATTACTTTGGCCGGAATAAAAAATTGATCTTTCAATGGCAAAAACCCCATGCTATTTAGAGGAGAAACTTACATGGCTAGAAGCACAAGTTAGAAAATTAGAGACTTGAAACTTGGGAGATATTTTTTATTATTTATTTCGAATCATATGAGCCCTTATCCGCGTAAAAATTCGAAAATACTCAAAATAAGGACCGCCCTAGTGCCCATCCTCTGCTGTGACAACGTGGGTCACTTACGTATGTTAAATGTTCCAATTTTGACAAAATCTCAATATTAAACACCTAAATATAAAATTCATTAATTATAAGATTTTCTAATCTTTCCTATTATTGTTTTTATTTCAAACATTTACGGCTTTCTTATTTATTTTTTAATTCTATTATTTTTCATTTGTATTTTAACTTGTTTTATTAAATATTATTATACTACACTTCTTTTGACTCAATTGGAGGTAAAGGACATCCTTAATAAACCTTGCAAATCAAACATTAAATTCTATCAACAATCAATAAAAAAATTTGAAAATTTTTCTTTGAGTTCAACGAAAAATTAATCAAACATATATTCTATAGTGAACTGACAAGCAGTAATTTCATTTGACTTCGTCTGGTGACAAATGCTCTATCACTGGGCGATCTGCTCTTACTATTTATAATGAGTGTTCTAAAAGGTCTTCGACCCGAACTTGTCTTTGTTTCAATAACATAAGAAGTCTGATCAACACCGCAATTTTTCTATTATGCTAGCAGACATGGACTTAATGAAAGTGTCTGTGTGTGTGATGACGGAAGGGAGGTAAGAGGAATCGGATTCTTAAACGACAAAACATGATAATGGATAGGAAATAATATGAGGAAGAAGGAAGTCCGCCACTCCGGAACCTAATAAGGAGCCATTCATAAGTTTGTATGAATATTCATTATGAATTATTCAAAATGTTATTGATATGACAAGAATTGAACTTATGTATAGGTAATTTCCATGTTCACATATCACGCTTCTAGAAAAAGAGGAGGATCCTCGGATTCTAGAGAAAGTTTACGTAAAAAACGTGTTGACAGGTTGAAACGCACCCCGAGACTTTGGACGCGCCCCTTGAGATGATTCAGCACACGCCCATTTCTATAGAAATTTCAAAAGACTCGCGGAAAGATTAAAAAAAAAATTGTCATAATTAATTATCTAATCATAATTTGGAAAAAATTTCATAATAAACATTTTAGAATTAACTAATAAACTCGAAAGAATGTTTTTTTTTATACTCGATATATTCATATTATGGTGTTTTGACGATTTTTAGTCATTAGCGAGTGGTTCGAACTGAAATGTTAAAACTTGGTACATAGATGCAGTTATTAATACAAACTTTTCTTCTTCCTAAGATTCAGCAATTCAAAAGTTCCTCATTTTTTTTTTTATTCATGATATTGATGTGATAAGGAGATACACCACAAAGGTACATCCCCTAAAGGCCTGGGTTGGCCTCTCCATCGTGAAAAGAAGAAGAAAAGGGGATTTTATGGGCTGGGTAGGAGTATAGAGCTTCATATAGATTCGATTTTTTTGTTCTGATTTTCAACCGAAAATATTGAAGAAAGAAAGTTAACAATAAAACAAAGTTTAAAAATATATTTTTATTAAGAAAATGTTAATTAAAGGACATTTTATAGGTTAACACAAATCAACAAAATAAATGAGTCACATTCACATTAATGTTATTATTCATCAACTTATTTCTCCCATCGTGGATCCGTTTTTGTTACACATAAGAATTAAATCGTTTTCTAAATTTAGACGATTTCTGTGTTTACTTTTTATTTGGGCCATTGACGAAAACGTCAACTCACACAAGTAAGAAGTGGCAAATGGAATTAAACACTTCAAAGTTTCTGTGATTAATTCTGGGTACGCACGGCACGTTATTAATCTACTATTGTCGTATCGCTGTTCCATGGAGGCGTTTGGCGATGTAATCGATGTAAAAATATGTCTGTTATAGGTACTTAATTGTGTATTTAGCCGATACCTAATTATAAAAATTAATAAAAATGCTGTACGGATTTGATATTTGAAACATAATAAAATACAGGTTATAAACAACGGGGGGTAGGGGGTCGCGAAAAAATGTTTCATACCAAGGGGGTCGCGTCATGAAAAAGGCTGAAAAACAGTTATAGGGTAACACTTTAATGTAGTTAATAAGACTACATGTTTGTGCCAAGATTCAATTCAAACTATAGCTGACAAATTACTAAACTATGTTGAGAGTTCGCTTCTTTCTCTAATTTATTATTTTGTCATCTAATTATGAAAGATTAATCTTCTTTCCTACCTGTGTTAAAATATGTAATCCTAGTTTCGCTTACCAGGTATGCAAATCAATATCAAATAAAATAATCCATAAAGAGAGCAAGTACGATTAAATTGCTTCTAATAGCTATAATTAACTGTTCGATTTTCGAAACTGACTAGTTCTAGTTAAAAAAAGTCCACGAGAGGAGGGATTAACTTGACAAGAAACGAACGATTGCCCTTCTATCTATATGACCTTTCCTTGACTAATAATTTCCGGCTGTGTGCTCTATAATATATCGATAATAAATAATTTTCCAATTGGGAAACTAAACCTTGTCCTTTCTTATCACTGTTATTCTAATTCTTTGCCCAGCCAGCGTCTCCAGAGGTCGCGACGTTTCTGATTTACTTTGGTTAACCGTTGAACAACCTTGCGACCTCTCCTTGTGACAGGTTTTTTTCTTTCTAGGTCAACTTACAATAAAAATAATAAATATATATGAATGGAATGTGTTTGTTCTCATGGACAAAATTAATTACGATTCTGATTTTAAATCAGCCCTACGCATATAATTATAATTAGGTGATTAAAGTGAAAATTCATTAAAGTTTTTACCTAACAGCATGATCCTGAAAATAATTTCATTTCTCTTTAAACGAAACCTGCAATGCTACAATTTTTATCACACCATTAGTCATAAAATAGAAGAAAAAGATTATAGTATAGATTTGATGTTATAATGATGCGGTTGAATCGTTTTTTAAAATAGAAGTTTAGGCTAAAACGACCTAAATTAGTAATTTTTTATTAAATGTTTTCATCAGGATGCACAACATTTCGACACCTAAATGTAGAGCCATTTTCAAGTGCTCATTAAAAAAACTGATTTGGTTCCAACCAAGGGGTGATCCGCGATTGGAAGTAGGTGTACACCTCTTTGGAAATATTTGAAAGTACTTGGAAATATTTGGAAGTACTTGGAAATATTTGGAAACACTTGGAAATATTTGGAAGTACTTGGAAATATTTGAAAGTGCTTGGGAATATTTGGAAGTACTTTGAAATATTTGAAAGTGCTTGGAAATATTTGGAAGTACAAGTGGAAGTAGGTGTACAGCAGATTAGGTCACGGTTAACCCCTCGGTTCCAACACTATCATACGATCTTTTGGAAGACCTTAAAAATGACTCCAGAATCTCTCATCTGAAATGTTTAAATTAAGGGGTTTCAGCCGAAACCTCTATTTTGATAAATTATATAAAGACGTGAAATTTCCAGTTAAATTTATTTTACCTAAATTCAAAGATAGTAGATATTAAAATTTTAATAGGACGATTATTTGCGGATTGAAAATATGTATATTTTTATTTTGTGCTATGAAATATCATCAAGAATTCGTTAGGCTGTATTTTTTTCTTTTTATTCCACTTATTAATTACTTTGCTGATTTTAAATCAGCCCTGTACATATAATTATGTGATTAACATGAAAATTCATTAGTTTTTAACTAGCATGACCCTAAAAATAATTTCTATTCTTTTTAATCGAAACATGAATTGCTACAATTTTAACTTACACCCTTCCTTAACTTATAAAATAGAAGAATAGATAATAGTATAGATTTTACCCTATGAATCGTTTATTAAAAGAGAAGTTTCGGCTGAAACGAGCTAAATTAGTCATATGGTTGCTGAATGCTATATGTGCCCATAATTATGAAAGTGGACTAAGTCAAAAAATTAAAAAATTAGTTTTTTCATATTTTATGTTCCATCCATTTAAAAAGTACAGTAATAAGATGTCGGTTTTGAAAAACCGCAGAAAATTGAACCGTTAAGTGGATTTATAGTTGTTTCAATATACAGAATTCGAATCTTGTTTATTTTATAAAACTTTAAATATCTCGAAACTAACAATCAATGACTTAGACCACTTTCATAATTATGGCCACATATATGTTCCATATACATATATATTTCTGAAAACATTTAACTTATAAATTTAAGGGTTGAAAAAAGACAATCATAATTTACATTCTAATAAATGCGAACAACGTATACATACAAGTATTGTAATCCACCTAGTGTGTATAATGAGGACTCTTCAGGTGAGGGAGTATTAACCTCAATACTTAGATATGTAGTCGTTAAAGCTTATTTTTTTTGATTGAATTTCTTAAAGGTTATTTTTATAATTTAAATTATACATAATAATGAACATAAAGACGTATATAATAGCTAAACTAAATAATTCAGAGCGATTGCAGAATAATCGTAACGTCTTAGTTATTTTGTATTATACTTGTAGATGATTTCAATAAATTGTTATAATTAATTATGCGTAATTTAAATAAAAATTTAGACGCCAAGGTATGTGTTTAATTCTCAGATGGTATTGTTTAATTTTCATTTTAAGGCTTATATAATTTTTTTGAACTGGAGGGCTCCTAATGGGATTCCATGTGTTGCTGAAGCTTTTCTTAGCTTGGAGGAATTATATAAACATATAGAGCTTATATAAAATTTAAATAAAGAACATAAAATTGGAGAAAAAAGTGAAAACTTTCCACAAAACTCGACAATTTTTTTGTTATCGAATGTTTTAAATTTCAATGTTGAAATACACCAGTTTATTAATTTAAGCTTTTGTGCCGAATTTCAACTCATTAGCTATAACCGTTCGAGAGCTTCGATTCTATTTTCTTTCTGATTTTCTGCATTTTTTGTACTGAAGCTCTCAAGCTAATAAACCCATAATTTTATTTCTTCTTTATTTTAGAAATACATACATTTCGGCACTAGAGCACACATTCTACGATTTTTCGTTTTTGAAGTTATTGTGGGTAACGGAATACATGTAGATAGAACAATCATGCTTGAAAATATTTTTCTCTACGCTTCACAGATAGTGCAAAAAGTGAATAAACAAAAAAATAAAATCAATTGTTGAAGTTGAAAAAGAGAGAATGAGTTAATTTGTGAAATTTTTCATAATTTTAAGTTAAGCGATTTTTTAAGCACTGATAGATTTAAAATCATCTAAAAATTACCACTTTTTGGCATTCTCTAGCTCAGTCATTATAAATCAAAATAAAATTTAAAAAAATTAAACCTATTTCTACTTAAATTAATCTTTAATTTTAATACGATTTTTGGGAAAAATGAATATATTTATAACTTGTAAATTTTATTTAGTTTACGAACTTCAATGCTCTGATAAAGGGACAGAAAGACATCCTAGTCACAGCACTAGTAGGGTACCGTTTTATTTTTTAAGCAGAGCCCTAAAATTGAAAACTTACAGTAATAGTGTCCCCATTTTTTACTCTTTAATCAAAACCTAAAAAATTGAAAAATTTTGAGCCTATACAAAATTCTAGGCTCCCAGCAAGCGAAGTTAACCAAGCGTACCGAGTAAAGAGATTTATTTATAATCGGAAGTAAAATCCGTTGTTCAAAATGGCCCTAGAAATTGACTTTTATTTTTCATTATAAAATTGTTATTTTTTGTAGATATTTTTCTTATATAATTGCAAATATTGTGACAATATAAAGAATCTGAATTTAGCAAGTAGTTTATTTATAAATATATTTGAGTAAGTATATTTTTGCGCAATGTAGATCTAGATATAATTTATTTAAAGAAAATGAAATCTTGTTCGTCGACAGTGCCCCAATAATTCTTTATTTCTCTTTTGCACATTGTAGGTAATGCGTTTTTGTGACATTCTATGTGATTATCTCATAGGCCAAATGTGTTTGTGTGGACGACTTTCCTTTTCCTTGGTGGAATGTCAAACTGAAACCAAGCCTCAGTGCCGCAGCCAGCCCGGCAATACGGAAAAACCGAAACCGATTGGATAACAACATTAATTAACATAAAACTTAAGAAAGAGACATCGACCGCGTGGACGAACCAACGCTCAAACAACGAATCTAAATAAAAATGAAATCATTAATTTAGGGGGAAAGAAATTATCAAATAATAAAATGAGAAAGATGGGAAAGAATACTTTTTACGAGGGGTGAACCGCGTCCTAAAATTGTGTACACCTACTTCCACTTCCACTTTCTTTTCCAAGTAGAAGACAA
This sequence comes from Forficula auricularia, assembly GCA_024734495.1. Classification (NCBI taxonomy): domain Eukaryota; kingdom Metazoa; phylum Arthropoda; class Insecta; order Dermaptera; family Forficulidae; genus Forficula; species Forficula auricularia. The sequence continues at coordinate 13,834,180 of JALMQS010000055.1, read as the reverse complement.
TAGATGACAATAGATTATCTAATGAATTCCAAAGTAATTCCAAATAATTCCAAAGACGGTGTACACCTAATTACAATCGCGGTTCACCCCTCGGTTTTTTTATTCTAGATCCTATAATTTTTCCATTTGAGCTTAATATAGTCGCAATTGTCTTAGAAGGTATTTAGAATTTCCGACTCTATCACCGAAACCAAAGACAGATTATCATTTCCTGGCCTATTGTCATTCATTGTTTCTTTTAACAGTCCTACACTGAAATATACTTTCAATCGCTAGCTGAATTTAACTATCGAGTTTTTTATATTTTCTTTATTGGGCCGCGCAGGAGGTATTTACAGACAATAAGTTACAAATTTAGTCAATATATGGTACAGTGGCATTTTACAAGTAAAGTTAAAATTTCATAGGGCGAGTCATTAAATGACTTGGGATAAATCCCTTGTCACTGGGTTAGATTTTTTTTTACATTTCATTAACTTTGACCCGTCCTATATGTTCTGCTATTAAAAGTATACAAATTCAACAGAGAACTCCTTATCGCCCTATAAGTGATGTCATTTATAGTCTTTTGGGTTATACACAGGACGATGAGGGATGCCAGCGCTTTATACAACCACACTCCCTTCCATGATGGCCTCGACTCTTACGGAGCCCGCCTCGACGCCAAATTGCTCCGCAAATAGCTCAACAGACTGGAGTTGCCCCTATATTTTTCAATTTTGTTTCGGTTGACAACACCCAGTCCATCCACGATCTGTACGTCTAGCACCCAAACCACCCCCGACTTAAGTGAAGTTTTTTAGCCTGCCTATAAAAGGATTTTCGTTTCAAGTATTAAGCCAACTGCCCGGAAAGCAAGTTTGATACTTGGGTTCGACTCCTGAGGAGGTGAACACATTTGACATATAAAAGAAATATATCTACTATGTATGATCTAAGATTAAAATAACTCAATAAGATATTAAATTGAAAGTTTTTGTGCCGAGAGTAGCAGAATTTTTATATATTGAAGGAGACAATAAATTCCTGTGAATCTATTGTAATAGAGTGATGAAGAGGGCAAAGCCCTCGAAACTATAGTCTCGTTAAAAATAAATAAAATTTATAATTTCAGCAGAAGACACACTCTTTTATTGTCTCCTTCAACAATAAGATATTAGTACCTGGAGGCACCGAGCGATGCTCGGTAACTTCTTCCTTCAGTTAAAAACTTTATTTTAATATTATTTTTAATTGAATTTAAAATTCTGATAAAAAGGTCGTTTTTTATTTGAGAGCAGTTTTCAAATTAAAAAAAAATACAAAAATATATAATATTCGCCCACTGTACCCGCCCCCACCTCCACCCCGGTCGACCCCACCCCCGAAACCTCGCCCTACCCCCGGATCACCCACCACTGCACCCCACCTCCTGCACCTGTTTTGATTCAACCATATGATTCATTTTTATTCATCCAATTGTTAATAAATAAAACCTATCAAAATGTGTTGTTTTTCAGAAAATTGAGACCTGCTTATGCAAAATATATTTTTAAATAAATTCTTGATTATTTTTTATTCTATTAAATAAATAAAGTTCATTATAAAAACAATTATAAAACGTTTATTAATATTTCTAACGTTTAGGGAGAACAAAATATGTTAAAATCCACAATCACAATACTTCCTTAAGGCCTTTGAGAATAAAGGATTAACCCGACCCATTGTCTGCCTGGGTACAAAAGGAAAAGAGAAACCTTTTTTAAAACCCTAAGAATGGGATTTGTTTACCTGAGAATAATTAATTTGATTACGAAAAAACCCATCAAAAACAATTTTGTCGAAGATGGGACCGTGACAGATCGAATTGTCACCCCAAAAACCCCCTAACCCGTAAATTTCATCAACATCGATAAAGCCGTTTTCAAAATAGAACTAAGATACAAATATATATATATACAAACAAATAAATAAATATAAAATTTTTGCTCGTTTAATAAGAGTAGATTTGTCTCACTACTGAATCTAAAATAAAAGGATTTCAAGGATGCGATTTTTTTACTTCCTTATTATAAAAATTAAAAAAAAAATATTTATAAACCTAATAATAAATAGTTTGTGGTTTAAGAGTCGGAAATAACTTTAAGGTGTCCTTCTTGTTGCTCAAGAGCACCGCTGGTTTGAAATTGTACCTTTGTGGGTGGATTTAAAAGCAAAAGTAAATAAAGTCAACAAGTTACCTAATCTATATAAATTTTATATACCTTTGATGAAAATATCAATTTAATATATATATTGAGGTTTACTGAGAAATATATGAAGCAACCAAGAAATTATGACAGAGGTATCAAAATTAATGGCTAATGAACGAATGAGAGATATTTATCATAAGAGCTGCTCTTCTCTGCTTGAAATAATTTCGAAAGACTGTTGAAATAACTTTAAATGAATATAGAGATAGATAGGTACATTTATATTTAGATAAACTAAACGAATGGGATGAAAGCAACTGGCATGAGATGAGAGAAAAGTCGGCTGATAAATATTTAACAACGATCACATTTTTGATACATTACGATAGCTCGTTTATTACTTTCACATTTATATTCATAGAATATAATGTGGAAGTATTGCGATGCCCTGTCTGGGTCCTGACTCTTTGAGAGCTTGTATTTTAGCAATGAAAAAAGTAAATTTAATTTTGTAACTTCTAGGTGGAAGGAACCGATGGCCTTAATAGTTGGAAACCGGATTTAGGACATGAAACAAGATATTGTGGTCCCCAGAGGCCAAAAATCCATTGGTCAGTGCGTACGTATGTATGTACGTATGTAGGTATGTACCCCCCTGAGTTTCGCAACCATAAGTCTCAGAGCTACGAAATTCTAAACTTAATAGGCTAGAAGGAGTACAGTTGAAGGAGTTTTAGTTGAAATCGGAAAACCGGAAGTGTACATTTACATGAAAGATTTTTCGTTTTTTTTTGACGATTTTCTTAAAAATTATTGTATTTATCAAGTGTTATGAGTTATTAGTTGTGTCAAATTTTTAATCCGATTGAAATAAAGGAAGGGGGTGTAAAGAGGAGTGTCGCGCCGCGTTTTCCCATTTTGATCATGAAAGAGCACGTTTTCTACAAAGACTATTGATACAATTCAAACAAAGTTTCATCTTAATTGGATAATGGTAACCCGTGCGGCAATTAGGTTGAAGTTTTAAGTCACAAAAAAACAAAAACACAGACCAAATATTTCATAATCGAAATTTGCTTTAAATCTACTAGACGAATTTTAAGACGTATAGTTATCTCTATGATTAAGAAAAGAAATATAAATCATTTGCGTTCAATATTAATTTCATACTTTGGAATCGCTTTTAGTGTTATCTCTTTGTTTGTCTATGTTCATGTGATGATAATTTTTCGAAAAGTGAAATTCTATTATTATATAGCAATATATTATATATGCGATATATAGAAATTTCATCAAGGCAGAGACTTTAAATCTTCTATCCGCACCCTTTTCTGAAAAATCACTTATTTTAATTGCTCCTTGAAACTATACAACAATTTTATTTCATTTCGAGAAACAATATATTTTTCAAGACAAAAAATGTTTTTTTATAGAAATATTTGAAATAACGGATAATAATTTGAAAATTTAAGGATCCTTCCGAAATTTTGAAGTCGACCTTATATATTTATGAAAATACTCTAAATGTTTGAAATTTAGGGATGAGCAACATCCACAGAATCCATGGACTGCATGCCATTGTTAAGTAGGTATATGAGAAATCTTAAAATAAAAAAAAAATAAAAAACAATAAGATTGGAGTAATTTTTGGAGACGGACTGATAAGTTAATTAAGTGGATGGATATTGATGAGGCAGTCAAAAAAAAAAAAAAAAAAAAAAGAGAAGATAATTTATACTATCTTTTTATTTTTATTCAAAAACCGACGTTTCGGAGGCTATTCCCTGAAGAACGTAACGTCGGTTTTTAACCTGTAAACTCCTGATGATGGACTAATAATCCGAAATATATTGAGTTTGTATAAACCTCTTTGAGTTTTATTTCATTCACTGTGAAACTACACACCCTTTACTCTATTAACTAAGAAAAAATAAGCTGATGTGGCCATCCACATAACTTTACCATACACCTTAGCCCTCTCTCTTATATTTAATATTTAATAAAATATTTTTTTATCATTTATGAAAGAATGCAATGTCGATGTCAAAATTTACATTAAGATATTATATAATATTATTTTAATTCGAATAAATGTAAATCTGATTAAGTAAGAATGCCTACCGTAATCCTGACTTGTCGACGGCTTGAACGATGGGTCGCGGTGTCTCTGCCCGCTCAAACCAACCTCCCATCTTCAGCTAAAAGAAAGAAACACACACATGAATAAATAATAAATAAATAAAACTGTACCTATTATTATTATATTGGGTATCATCAAAAAATGAATCATTTAAATGCTCTAAGTAAAATATTGTTTAGATAGTAGCGAATCATTTTTGCAAACACTTAATTATTTAAGAAAAAAGAAACAAAAATAAATTATGAAATATTAACTATATATTCACCTTCGATTGAGAGAATACAACCTATAACACTTGACATAACATGAGTAGGAACTTCCCGTTTACTACATATTAATTTACTCATCAAGACGTATGTAGTAAATAAAATAGATCCCTTTAATTCGAGGAAAATTCAAATTTTATTTAATCCAAATCAATTTGAAATTCTTATAAGCGGACTTCGAGAGAGCCTGAAGACGTATGTATCATTGAGAGTGGTCTTGATTTTTTTGGAATACGGATAGAACGAGAGACCAGGGCGAGCTGAAAGAGATCCTACCTAACATTTCCAATTTCCTAATTATAAATACCATGTTCATATTTCAGTATGTTTAACAGCTAGGGGGAAAAGTGAAAACCCTTATTAGGCAATTGGTTTAATATATGAGAAAAAGAACTTTAAGTGTAACGCAGTGCACGGTCTCCGTCAACCAGCCGGTAGAGCCCTCGTGCCCCTAAACCTCAAGGCAGCCGCTCTTCTTCCTCAGACTAATCCTGAGAAAGCAACTGACAACATTCTCGTCTTCGTTCTAGTCCATAGAGCCACCTCAAACCCGTCCTTAAAGACACAAAGTCACCAGGCTCCCATTACCACCCCATTGTTCCATTTGAACAAGCCGTCAAGCGACGACTTTTCGGTAAGACACAAAATATGCAAGCACATGCACGAACCTGGACCTCGATCTTTAGAAATTCGATCGAATCGGACGCTTTCCTCGTGACTCATTCATGGGCCTAACAAATGGGTGGCGTCGATTTTAGCTCTGTTGAGGGTCTTAATACTAAAATAAACTTAAAACTAAATTGGAGGGCTCAAGAGAGGGTAACACATCATCACAAAATACCCCTAAGAGGCCTAAGATAGACGACACCGCATTTGCTTTCTCCAGGAAGGAAATCAGAGGGAAGAGTACAGGTCCGCAACACAGGAAGAGAGGCCGTCATCGTTGGCATGACATTTCATCCCACCCTCCCTCTAAACTATATATTATATTGCATACTATATCTACTAAAACTGTAAATTTAATTTTAATAATTTTCTATCTAAGAATTATATTTGATATTAAAATAGCGATAAATCCCATCGGTGGTCGAGGCGCAGAAACCTGAAAATCCCTAAGCAAAATCCACTATTCTAATCAATTTTCACTTTGTGAAGATCTTCCAGTGGTTCTCTTGTTGCTTCACTACAGATGAAGATGAAATGGGGATCTGAAAATTGCTAATCTGATTTTCGTTTATGTTAAAAATTGAATAATTTTAAGAAAAAATTAGTGAAAATGAAATGATTAGAGTGTTTTTAATTTATTTTTGATATTAAGAAATTGCAAAAAATTGAAAACTAAAATAAAATGAAAATCAATTTAATCTATGATTGAGATTAATTTATGAAACATTTAAGAGCCAAGTTATTTAGTTAAAAATGTATTAAATTATAATTGAAAGGAAAAACTTTAATATATTAATATATAAAAATAAATTAAATATTAGATTTACTGATTGTAGTTAGAGGATATACTGAAAAAGAGAAAACATCCTAATTCTTTGCATACTATAATCTAGCAAAAAAAATTTCCTTTGAAAGCTCTAACTAAATGCCATGCTAAAATAATATATACTTATGTTTGGTGCGCTTTTGATGAGAAAAGCATAAATATGTCGGATGTGATAAAAGACAGCAGCGGAATATCACCAATGTGAAGGATCCATGAAAAAGAGGAATAAAATAAAGTTAGAAATTAGATAAATGATTATTAAATATAATATTAAATGAGATGAAATAAAAATATGAAGATGAATGAAATTTAATTTAATGAGAAATTTACTCTACTCTATTACCATTATTAATAAGATTTTTGAATAAAGAGCATTGAAATCTCTGAAATAAGGGAAATCTAATTTGTAACTCATGAAGGTATGATGGAAACAATGAAATCTAAATGAGAATATCTTTGAAATTACGAGAGCAAACCTATAGAATAAATATACTAACCTCTTCGATAAAAGAAAAGGCTAAACTCGCAGGCAGCCGATGATCTCGTTGATCAAGTGATTTTGTCAACTTTAAGAAAATTATTGCAAATTTACTATATAACATATATATATTTTTGAAATTAAACACTCTAATCTATAAATCAAATTCAATTTTTAATGTGAAAAGAGAAGAAAACACTCTAATGAGAATTATTTTAAAAAATATTATATTCAAGAATTAAGTTAGAAAAAATCAAACCATCGAAACTATAGTTTCAAACAAATTATTTATATTCATATTAGAAGTACTATTTTAATTTTGGAGAGACGAACTGGTAGAAAATTTCAATGGAGAATTGATGGAAGGAAGCCCAAGGATTATGAAAAAATAAAATTCCGAATAAAATAAATTCATTTTTGAAGAAGGAGCGAAAATCTTCCGAAACGTCAATTTTTAAGAGGATAAAAATGACTTTCCAATAAATTTTTTTATTCGGAATTTTATTATTTTATTATCCTTGGAGCTGCCTTCCATCAATTCTCCTTATATATTTATATTTGGGATAGATATAATATATATGAATATGTTTATTTGCATCAAGCAGAGAACAACCTCATTGATTTCTCTTTATGTATCAACAACTCTGTTACTCTCGGAAAAAACAAAATATTTTCAAGGAAAACTATTTTATTTTTCATTGAATTTAATTTCTTTAGAATACTCAACATTTTAAGGAACATCTTAATGTATTTAATAATCCAGAAAATTAATTTTATTTTGATTATCCCAAATCATATAGACTTTAAGAAATAAATAAATAATTATAAAGTTAATGACAAATAATAAAATCACGAAAGAGCGCTTTTATGAAATTTCGAGTACGCCTGACTTCGACAACCTGTACTGACTTGCAGCGAACGTGTCAGTACTTCCAGGCTAAGGCGAACGCGAACTGATTATTTATATCCGACGATTGGCTCCTCGGTTTTCAATGTGTGTTTGATTAAGAAAAAAATGAGAGCCCCAAACACACCCCACGCGACGATTGGCTGGTTCGGTTTTCAATGTGTGTTTGATTAGAAAAAAAATGGGAGTCCAAAACACACCCCGTCCGGACTTAACTTTCGGAGGTTCGGTTAATTATTAATTAATTAAATTAATTAATTAATTAATTATTAACCGAACCGGAGTCGTTTGCACATATTCGGTTCTATTACGTGGTTTGGTTTAATAAAAATATTGTAAATAATATTAATAATATTTATTATATTATTATAATATTAATAATTACATTAATATTGATCTAATGCACTTTTAATTAAAAACCGATTAGACGGAATCAAATTATATTTTTAAATCCCCGGGTCAATATTCGTTGAGTGCTGCACCCTGGGAGCGGTCCAATAACTAAGATAGGGGAGGGAGAGGTGAGCAGAGTGGGGGAACCCTTTTGACAGTGAAGTTGGCGCTTAAAAAAGGAGACCCTCAGCGTTGCTTTTACCCTAAATATTTGTTTGTTTTCTAAAAATAATTATGTAACTTGACGTGTTTGATGTTTAATTTTCTAAGGATAATATTAGGAACCTATATAAATGAATAGGTAACTTAAATTAAAATCATATTTTTTCTACATTGTGGCATTTTAGATTTGGTATTTTGTATTTTAAGATTCTTTTAATATTTACTAAAGTCCCTAGTTAAATGTTTGTCTGACTTAAAGAACAATAAACAAGTTTGTAACATATTCTGGATTTTTATTAAATATTTTATGGACACCCTATTTTACGATACGGCCAATCGTGGATGACAAAATCAAGAAATGTTCACGATTTAATGATCTGGTCAAATTAAGTTGGCCACATCATGAAATGTGAACATTTCATGAAATTCTCGAGCATTTCATGAAATGGTCAATTCTACGATGTGGCCACGACATATACAAGATGAAATAATTGCTACATTTTCAATTGCTTGGGACATAAGTTCGAGTCCAGCTCACACACACACACACACTTAATCAAGTTATAAAAATTATTATTTAATCGGATTTATCTAATTTCTATTTTAAACCCACAGATACTATATATATACTTGGGTACTAAGGTAAAATGAACAAAAAATCAAAGCACATTTTTCTAAATGCAAGTGATGTTATTTTATAATGTGTTGTTATTAATAATAATAGCTAAGGATATTTAATTTATAATATTTTTATATATATTGTATGTATGCAGATTAGACTAACATCTCAGCTAGAGGTGCGAAGAAAGTCGCGTCGCCTCCGTTTGGGAATTAATTACAAAATAAACCCAATTTTGATAGCAAGGGAGAAAGAAGGAATGAATTGCAGTTGAATAGAATGGATAATTTACCTGGCTGGATGGTTAATGGTGTTAAATCACGAGGGGCTTGAGAGTTGCGCCGGCAACGCGAAGGTCTTAAGCGTGTGTCTCAGTATAGTGGATGGAATGAGGAAGGGGCAAAGAGCAGTAACCCAGCCAGGGACCATCAGCACCTAGAAATTCACTTTTGAAAAGCAAATAAAAAATGTAATCTGCAAATGGGAATTTCAGCTGCGCTCATGACAAATTTAAAAACTCATTATAAATACTAATATTAAAAATAATTTGTTCTCTTTCTATTAATAAGCTGATGTGGCCATCTATTTGACTATCATAATTATACCTGACCCCTCTCTTATATTTAATATTTAATCAAATAATTTATAATCACTTAAGAAAGAACCCCATCCCCTCTTAATTTTAGCAATTAATAATATCTCCTTTTAAATGAGACTTTTCTATTATAAATATCAGCTTTCTTCGATTTTAGTTTGAAAATTGTATTATTTTGAATTATTTTTGAAACACTCCCCCCCCCGCCCCCAACTCCCCCATCTTTTGGGTTACTATTAATTTCTTTAGTGAATCAGTTTCATATGGATGTAAAGGGTGCACAATTTTACCAATCTGCACATAGAAAAGTTTTGAATTGAATTTGTAATTATTTAGGGTTTCAATTCAAGTTTTCTTCACAATTGAATTTACTACATAGGTATATACTAATAAGTCACAAATCTTTAATAATTTAATAATAAAACAGTAAAATAAATCATTTAAACATCATTTTCTATTAAATTAGGGAACCAAGAAAATATTTTTTATTATAGACAAAAGGATCACCCGGGATTCGAACCCGGGATCTTAGCATGTGCACTGCGATGCCTTCATAAGAGCCTTAGTTCTTATCCTCTTAGCCACTGATCCCCGAACTCAAGCTAATACCTAATGTCTATATAAATTTGGAATTTCATTTTTTATTTAATCTTTAATCTTTTCCTCGTTCATTTTTGCAGCTCTGTAGTGGCCGGACTATTATTAAACTATTATTAAACTATATTCAAACGCCTTGTGATCGATTGGGCGTTGGAATATCATTTTCAATCTTTTAAAAACCGACGTTTCAGAAAATCTTCCCTCGTTCAATGTTGAAAGGATTAATGAAGCAAGCTTGTAATTATCAACTTCTTGTCTCCATTAACAGAGCTTGTTTGGAGTTATAGTTTGTCAATTTTTAAAAATTCAACACCCACCCACACCTACCTTAGCGGTCAATTAAAAATAATGAGTCGATGAAATGAACTTGTCAATTCATTTATTACTATGACTTTTAAAGTTTGCATTTCCTTTCTAGTTTGCATCTTGATCGGGACAATTTACAACCATTCAAGAACTGTCTCCAAAAGAACTTTTGATTCAAACCAAAACATATATCGTCCCCTTAGAGCAGTGATTCTCAACCTTTTTTTTGTTGCGGCACACTTTTAACAATTTCAAAATTTGGCGGCACACTAACAATAAGTTTTGAAAATAAAAATAATTTTGTCAAAAAAATTATTATTAAAAAGACGAATCATATATTACCTTTGAATACGTTTTATTTGAGTTTGAGAACATAGCAAATATATAGGGTACATTTATAAATTCAACCACACAGCAAGATATTAAATAGCAAACTGAACTACACTCGCATGAAACTAAATCGACCAAACCCCTAAGCGCGCATACAAAGTCCTTTTTTTTAAAATGGCTAAGCCGATATATATATATATTTAAAGCTCATTTATTTAGCTTTACATTAAATTATGTGATCTGTATGGCTGAACTGGAAAAAATACTTTACATTAAATTATGTGATCTGTATGGCTGAACTGGAAAAAATAATAACTCATTAGATAAAAGTACATACAAAATAATCATTTTTATTGTTTGCATTTCTAAAATTTGGCGGCACACTTCAAGAATCTCACGGCACACTAAAGTGCCGCGGCACACTGGTTGAGAATCACTGCCTTAGAGAGTAAACCTGCTAACTCACAACAAGGAAATTTTACAGGGAGAGAAAAAACAAAGAAAATCTAATATTGTTTTTATGGAAAAAAATGGTTTTTACCTACAACTTACGATCGTAATTTTAAGTAGCAGTATTACTGCTGCATCTCTTTTTCTTTCAAACGATATTAATATGTCACAAAAAATGGAGTTAGAAGTTTTACACTCTAAGCCGACAATATATTAAACTTAAGAAATTTCATTTATATCAAATTAATTGAATCAAGAAATACATTATTAATAAATAGTTTATTACATTAAATTAAATCTTACAAGGCTTTAACCCTCTCTGCCTACTAACCCTCTCCTAATACAATCAGCGACATTTTAAGAAAGCGTACTAAGTTTTGAAAAAGTTTTCACTTTTTCCACCAATTTTATTATTGAAAAATCAAAAATTCGAAGTAAGCCTTTTCGTTGCTCTTTAACTCTTACATCATATCGTTTCTGTAAATCAACTTTTAAAGGTCCGATAAAACCAGGGATAGATGATAAATTACTTTGAATAATTTTGCAAAATTAAAAAAAAAAATCTTTAAAGGAAACAAATTGGTCTTAAATGTCAGGCAGTCTCATGAAAGAAAGTCAGCGTGCCCTGTTGATGAAATCCTCTTATAATAATACAAATAATAATAATAAAACACTATTGTGTATTTAATGTAAAGATACCGATTATGTTCAGAGCCACTGAAGAAAGAGGAAGCGTTAAGAAAAACAATATGTATTTGAAATTATGACATTTAAGAAAATATCTGAGTATACTAGTGAGGATATACTAGCCTCATATACCTATGAGGCAAGATTTTTTGCTAGTATTCTTTTTCGTTTTTCTTTCACGGTCAAATCAGGTTTTTGTGGACCAAGAGGCTAAAAATTATATTTTTTTAATTAAGTTATAGTTATTTAATAGTAGGTATTTAAATAATTAGAATTCAACTAATGATTAAAGGGGAAGAGATAAGTTACTTGAAGAATACTTGAATTTAAAGTGATTGAATTCTTAATGATAAAATATTCTTGATCTCTATTAAAATTTCTCTATTATGGCTGGTTATTAAAAAAAATTTGTTTAAGATTCGTTTCCAAAATTTTCCCAAAAAATCAAACAGTCTATCAAAACTAATAAGAAAAGCATTAAAAGTTTACCTAATTTAGAAAACCGATATAAGCTTTCGAAGACCTTATTCTTTAGAGAGTAAAAAGCATTCATATAGAGAAACAAAGAGGTTGTCCTCTGCTTGATGCAAATAAACATAGACGCATATATTTAAAATATATATATATATTATTTATTTGTATGTTAACTACTCTACTTGTTAAGAAGTGCGATTTTTAAAATATCTTAGGAATCGTTTTTCGGGAAAAAGTAATTTTTAAGAAAAAAATAAAAACCGACTTCAAAAAATTAAATGCAACAAATAAAATACACTAAAAGGTATAAAATAATTATTATCTTATTTAGTTACAACTAAACGACGAAATATTAACATGAAATTACTTTTTGAAGTCGGTGCCAAACTAACTATACCTATAAGCGAGCATACCCTCCAAACGTACTAAGTAAGATCCGTCGAGTGCGATTCATAAAAGGTATATGTTTGGCACCGACTTCAAAAAGTAATTTCATGTTAATATTTCGTCGTTTAGTTGCAACTAAATAAGATAATAATTATTTTATACCTTTTAGTGTATTTTATTTGTTGCATTTAATTTTTTGAAGTCGGTTTTTATTTTTTTCTTAAAAATTATTTTATTTTTCTCTTTTTAGTGATGTTATTAATAGTGATCATATCATCAGAACTTGATCAAATTAATATGGCACCATCCCCAAGACACCCCCTATCGGATAAAAAAAGAACCATCGAAATCGGTTCATAAACAAAGAGGTTAGGTCTAAACAAACCTAATAAAAAAGGTCTAATACCTATGAAAAAAACGAAAAAAAAATGGGACCAATCGGAAGCTAGACTGGACCCAATGCAAAAAAAATTTTCAAAATCGGTTGAGAATTGGCGGAGATATGAGGTAACATAGGCACAAAAAAAAAAAAAAAAAAAAAAAAATTCAATCGAATAGAGAACCTCCTCCTTTTTTGAAGTCGGTTAAAAAATAGCCACCCACCCCAAGTAAAGTGGTACAAGGGGTATGTCGATTTGGACCAAAAGCTTATCATATCGTACCTGGTTCATTTCTATCTTAAGTTCCCAGTTTCGTGGCTATGTGACTTACTCGTGCTCAGATATGCCAGTGCACACACCATTGAATTTTCAATTAAGTTCGTTTTATTTTTCTAAGCTCTGTTTCTATATCTTAAGGGCATCGAATACTATCAATTATAGTTCTCTAATTGAAATTAAGTTTGATAGTTTTAGAGGCACAAGACTTCTGAAAATTGAACCTTCAGAATGTGAATGCAAAATAATTTAACTTTTCTTGTACAGTAGATGAAAAAAATGAGTTTATTTGAAAAAATTTAAATTTAAATTCGCTCAGTTTTTCATTTTTTTTCCAGATTTTTTTGTCCCAAAAATTAATAATAAGCAAGTGCGGGCCTTAAATACTACTTTCTCCTATTGTGATATCTGTAAATTCGTGTTAGGTCTTATAATAGAAATTTTTATGATAAGACGCAAAACACCTATGACAGCCATTGAATCTTAATAAGAATTAGACTTTGATTGTATTACTTCAGAAGAAAGTAATATACAAAGGAATATATATATATATATAAAAGTAATATAAAAAGGAATTAATATAAAAAATTTCATTTTAAAATAATATTAAAATGAATTCAAATGAATGTCTATACCAGTACATAAGCATAATATTTATTATTTGAATAATGAAAATGTTTTTAATGACAATTTCCAAAAACTAAAACGATATTTACTACTGAAGATGGACAAACCAGAAGAGATCGAAACTTTAAAGAGAAAATATAAGTAAATAAAAAAAGATGTTAACACAATTTTTAATTTATTTCAATTGTGTGACAAAAAATCATTAAAGTTTGAAGAATAAGATTATTATAATAATTTAAATATTTATCAAAAATAAGGGTGCGACTTATAAAATGAATGGGCCTATATATGGTAATTCATGAAATATGTTAATAGATTTTTCTAGCACTTTTCAAGAGATTTAGATTAAATAAGTTATTGTTTTGAATTTGATGGACAGACAGATATAGCAGCTTTTGGGAACAATAAAGTTGTAGTATACGCTTGTACGGAATTTTAAAAATTAATTTATATACTATATGTGTGTAAGATATTGTCATAGTCCATTCCAAAAGAGAGATCTCTTGTAGGCTAAATGGTATTAGTAATATAAAGCCCATTAGAATAATTATGAATATAATAGCCTTCGAAATTTAAATGTTAATCTACATATATAATTTTAATTTATTGCATTTATAAGAAGAAAAGCCTTGGACCAAAATTTCATATTATGTCCTCTGACTCATTTTATTATTATGAATATATAAAAATACTAAAAATTTAAATAAGTTTCTTTAAAGTCAACAGGAAAAGAGATTGAAAGATATTATTAAAAAATTTTATAGAAACTTTATCATTTTTAAAGTTGGAAAAAAGAATTAGTTGTCTTTTCATATATCATTTAAAAAAATGTGAGATTCTAGCGACTTTTTGTAATGTTTTTAAAATGAATTTTTTTAACAAAATTTGTTCAACCTATATTTTGAGAAATCTAATATATAAATTAATAAGATATACAATGGGTTTCCCAAAAAAGGCTTTAATGAAAATTGAAGTACTTATCAAGTCTCATGAGTTATTAGTCGTGTATAAATTTAAATCCGATTGAAATAATAGAAATGGGTGTAAATTAGTCATGTCGTAAAATAAATAATTTAATTGTTCATATCTCGTCTTCGTTAAGTCGCAGAGTCTTGAAATTTGAAATTTAAGCTATCTAGAGGCTACAAGAAGTACCACAAGATTTTGGCTAAAATAGAAGTACCAGATGTTTACGTACTATGTGTACCCCCTTGCGTTTCGCAACCATAAATCTCAAGAGCTACGAAATTCGAAACTTAAGCTCGATATAGGCTAGAAGGGGCTTTTGGTCGAAATTGGAACACCGTAAGTGGACATTTTTTTTCATTTTCTCAAAAACGGCACTAACGATTTTTTTTAAATTGGCATACTTATCAAGTGCCATGAGTTATTAGTCGTGTATAGATTTTAATCCGATTGAAATAAAGGAAGGGGGTATAAATTAGGAGTGTCGTAAAATAAATATTTTAATCATTCAAACATCGTCTTTGGTAAGTCGATGAGCCTTGAAATTTAAAACTTAAGCTATTTAGAGGCAAAAGTTACCGAGCATCCCTCGATGCTCCAGGCACTAATAATAATAATAATAGTATGGAAATTAAATAGATACTATCAAAAATGTTAAATTCTGATGACTCCATAAATATGTACATACACAGAAACATTTTTTTTAAGGAGACTAGTTTGAGCATGAATCACGCACCTAAATAGTTCCGTAGAGCTGGAGGACTCAGTGCGGGGCAAATGTTTCAGGCAATGAAAAACCAAACTGGTTAAGAGGCGCCACATACTCGGACATATACTCCTGATGACAGTGGCCTACTAAGGGGTAAGGGAGGGGGGGGGGGGCGAAGACAAAATGCGTTTAATTCACAAATTACACTAAAATGATATTTTAATTATAAAATTTGTTAATGGAGAATTGATGGAAGCCAGCCTCAAGAGTAATGAAAAATACAATTCAGAATAAAATTAAATTCATTTTCATGCTCTTAGAAACTGACGTTTCGGGGTATCTTCCCTCCTTCTTCAGGGTTCAAAAGGGACAATGAAGGAAACATAGAGGATACTTTCATCTTCTCTCTTCCAGCAGTGGTCGAAATTTGCCGTTTCTTATCAGAAGCATCAATAGAATTTTTCCTTAATTAGCCCATTGTGATGTTGTTTTGCTGTATCTAAGAGATATTGACCCACCTGTCGCTCTTTTATAGTACGAAATAAGATTATTGCTTAAACGGTATTAATGGCAAGATGTGAAAAACAAACAATAACTAACCTAATATTTTAAAACATTTTGCACAGTCCTAAGATTTATTATTATTATTTTATAATTAATGGACATTCCATTAAAATTAAATGCACAGAAAGCTTTCTCAATTTCATCTCATTAAATAAAGAATCTCTAGCACTTTGCTCTGTCTCTTTTCAATTGAGAACCATAAAGTGCGTTGTGATGAATAGTGTGAAGTGAACCTGATTCACACGACCCTGATTTAAGCATTATCAAAGGAAGGAAGGCATGTCCGAGATCTTGGAAACAGGTTGGCTCACTCTTTACCGTGTTTACCTTATTATTATTTAAACAAATAAAACTCAAGTTTAGTCAATATCATCTATCTATTTAGCATTAGGCCAGGAAAGACAGAAGCTGGCCAACATTCCAAAAAATGCAAGGCTTCAAATTTTTAAGTTTTTCTTTATTTTTTTTTTTTTTTTTTTTTTATAATATTTTTTTGATCCTAGGTCGTTCTTTTTAGTGAAGTAGGAATTTTTTGATGTTTAAGCTTGATAACTGAGACTTGAGTTAAAAGTTCAACTTATTATTAAAAACTTGTTTGCTGAATTTCAGCTCATTAGCTATATTCAACCATTCAAAAGCTCCTCAATTGATTTTTCTAAATTTTTTTTATCTGAAAAATCTGAAAGAGAAAGCACAAAATCAATTTCTTCGTTTTAGAAATACAAGTATTTTAGTACGAGTACAAACTTTTTACAAGCTTCCATTTTTTTGTTTTTTTCTTTTAATTTTGTATTTTTAACCGACTTCAAAAGAGGAGGAGGTTCTCAAATCGACTGAATTTTTTTGTATCTATGTTACCTGATATCTTCGCCAATTGTGAACCGATTTTGATGATTTTTTTGCATTGGGTTCAGTATACTTTTTGATTGGTCCCGTTTTTTTTCATTGGTATTGGACCTTTTTTGTTATGTTTGTTCACCCATAACTTCTTTGTTTATGAACCGATTTTAATGATTCTTTCTGCGTTTGGATCAGTATAGCTCTATGATAGTCAACATACCTAACTATTTATTTTGTATATTCAGCAAGAACTTTTTGCCACGTAGACCGATTTCGATGATTCTTTTTTTATTGGAAAGAGGGTACCTTAGGGATGGTCCTATATTAATTTTGTCTGTTTCTGATGATATGATCAATGACGAAATAACGTAAATCTCCAATTCTTATGAGCAAATAATCGAAATTATAATAAATAAAATCTTTTATAAAAAAATCATAAAACATTCATTTAAAACCCGCAAACGTTTTGAGAGAATTTCTATATTTATGAATTGAATTTTATTATAATTTTCTGATTCATTCGCCAGACGCTTTCTCTTACGAGATGTATGCAAGGTATTATATTAGGTCACTATTAAAATAATAACATCACTCAAAAGAGAAAAATAAAAATAATTTTTATAAAAAAAAATAAAACCGACTTCAAAAAAATTAAATGCAACAAATAAAATAATAAGAACTCAAAAATCAAATAAAATCCACTAAAAGATATAAAATAATTATCTAATTTAGTTACAACTAAACGATGAAACATTAACATGAAATTACTTTTTGAAGTCGGTGCCAAACATATACATTTTATGAATCGCACTTGACGGATCTTACTTAGTACGTTTGGCGGGTACGCTCGCTTATAGGTATAGTACTAAATGACGAAATATTAACATGAAATCACTTTTTGAAGTCGGTGCTAAACAAACTATATAAGCGCTCTTACCCGCCAAACGTACTAAGTAAGATCCTTCGAGTTCGATTTATAAAATGTAAATGTTTTGCACCGACTTCAAAAAGTGATTTCATGTTAATATTTCGTCATTTAGTTGTAACTAAATTAAGATAATTATTTTATAACTTTTAGTGGATTTTATTTTATTTTTGAGTTCTTATTATTTTATTTGTTGCGTTTAATTTTTTTGAAGTCAGTTTTATTTTATTTTTATAAAAATTATGTATAATATAATCGAAGGTATCATAATCCAGACAGATAGATATACTATATATGAATGGGTCTCATTTTCTTTAACCGGGCAGATAGACAGAAAGAAAATCATGTTTGAAGGAGAATGATTTTTCTTTACGTTTCAGAGATTTCTAAAAATAAACAAACAGTGGCGTAGTGATCTTTTGAGCCACGGGTGGTTCCTTTATTTTCCGTTCTCCCCCCCCCCCCCCTTTAAGCAATATACACCAAAATCATTACAAAATTGAAGGAAAATGGGACAAATACAAAACTCAGTACGGTTTTAAATTTTTTCAATAAAGTTTTCATAAAAAATAAATTGCTCAAAATTACAAAAATCATCACATTTTTTTGATCAGATACTCAAATTTTACAAAATATTGTTTCTGATAGAGAGTTTCTGACTTAGTACTCGTATTCAGCAAGGTTAAATCATTAAGAATCGACATTTTTGTTAAGGGGAGGATTTTGATACAGAACAGCTTTAACAGATAATAAATATAAGTACCGTGTGTTTTATCTATAAATGGTGAAAATGAATTTCTATATGTAGATAATTGGAATAATTCATTGATTAATTCAAACATTCCATTTGCTAACATCTGACTATGGCTCAGTTCAATTCCCGTTAGAGAGAGACGTCCTTGCAAATTGTGACGCCATCGTTCACCAAACGGACTTCGGAGGGTCACTTCCTTAATTTCCTCCTCTCCTCTTATTAGAGAACAGATATATTGCTGGATCAGCTTACTCTTTTCCTTGCCTGGTCAAACTCTATGTAGGTAACTAGATTAAGAAAATTTCATATCAAATTCGCTCTCTGAAATTTGCCTGCATCTCGGGCGTAACGAGTAAAACTTTTTGTTTAATCTTAAATACGAATCTATAGTTTATGAGTTTTAAATATTTCTCAATGTAAAAATCCATCAAATAAAATTTTGAATTTAAAAAAGACGATCACCCCGATTTCTCTGATGATTTGCATTTCAAGATAGGGAACATTCTTATAACTAATTCTGCTATTAAAACCGAAAAATAGTAGTTTTTCCACAAAGAATTATGAGCATCGACTTGAAATCTGAACATTTAATAATGATAACTTTTCTTAATGCTAATTTAATTCTTAATAATATTTCTTTATATTTCTATCTAATCGAATGATTGGTCTAGCCCAGTGCTTCTTAAACTGTGGGTCGCGATCCCAATTTGGATCGCGTAATTGAATTTTGGGCTCATGAAACATAGGACAACAATCACATTGAAACAATGCTCAATAGAAAAAATTATAATGCGCAGCCGCCAAAAATTAAAGTTCAGTAGATATGAGGTATTTCTCTCATTGAATTTCCAATAATTCGGGAATAATAAATTAATGATAAAATTATTATAATAGGTATGTTTATAAAGATTTGCTTCATTATAAATTTATTTATGATTTGCTAGTAAAATTATGGTTTATAGCAGGAGTGGGAAATAAATATTAAAAACAAGCTTAACGAATTTGAAGAACTAAATGATGAACAATGGCTGAATGATCTTTCCTTCTCAGTTGATATGTTATCATATTTAAATGAATTGAATTTATCACTACAAGGAACCCAGACTATTTATTTATTATATGTATACAAATGTCATCTCATTTACAACAAAATTAAAATTATTTTTGAAATAATGAATTTTTGTTAAACCATTCATTCTGTCCTGGCCCGCGTCGTGATATGGAAATTGAAATTGGCCCGTTGATAAAAGAAGTAGCCCACCCCTGGCTTATAGGTTTATATGAGGGGTGAACCGGGACCTAATATGTTGTACACCTACTTCCACTTGTACTTCCAAATATTTCCAAGTAATTCCAAATATTTCCAAGAACTTCCAAATATTTCCAAGTACTTCCAAAATACTTCCAAAGTGGTGTACACCTACTTCCAATCGCGGATCACCCCTCGGATTTATACCATAAATCTATATAATATGGGGTCGGGAAAAACTTATCGGTCAAAATGTGATCGCGAATGAAAAAAGTTTAAGAAGCGCTGGTCTAGGCAATGGAAGTGTTTATTTAAGAATTATTAAAATTTGGTATTAAAAAAAGACCCGCCAGGGCGAAATCAGCATCTATGATCTGAAAGCCAAATTTATGGACAACATGGAGGGATAATACAGTATAAAGAACATGACCTAAGAATGTACCATAAATAGTAGAGAAAATTGTTCTAAGTTTTATATAAGCTAGATTAGTTAAGATATATATTTATATATAATCTAATCCAAAAGGAGTGAGGTCGTTCGTAATACTCAGAGGTGAGGTCATTCAAAATACTCAGAAAACGCTTGTCGGATTCCTAAAAGGTTGGTTGAAAACCAGGAGAGATAACGTATTTCGGTTTTATTAAAAATACAGTGAATATCCTATTTCTATAATATGCATTTCCACTGGGAAATTCAATCAGAAACTCTCAGATCATTATTCTAATCACAAAAATCTCAATATCCACAACAATACCAACAACATCAATACCAATGAAATTATTTATTTGTTTACTTACAGATTTACTTATCTTTACTCAAAACAACGACAATACAAACAACATCAATGACAATTCCAACAACAACAACGACAATATCATCAACTCTGGTGCTGATCATTTTTCGATTTTTAATCTTCATTGGACTTCATTATAAAGAGATGTAAATAATTGTATATTCGTATGTTATCTCATTTTAAATTTGTATATATATGTATGTGTGTGTTGTGTGATCGAGCTTTTATCAATGTTCTGTACAAACTGATGGAGTCGGCAGATTGGTGGAGGAGTGGGTGAGTACTTTTTTGACACCTGTAATTATAATAACTCACTGACTTGCCTATTGTGTGGTCCCACAGTTTCCACTGAGGAAGAGATGCTGAGAACGCTCTCGAAATATTTGGAATAACCATTTGAAAAACAAAATAAATTACTGGAAAGAAGCAAATTCAATTTATTTATCCTTAACAATAAAAAATTAATATATCCAGTACACACCAAGCCAGCAAAAATCATCAACAACAAAATTCTTTATATGTCTACTTGATTAGTCTCGATTAAAAAATCGTTTTCTAAGGTAAAGGTGAGACTATTTTAAAATAAAATGATTGAGATTTTGATATTAAGATTAAATAAATAAAATATTATGGTTAGGAATGTAGGTACACCATATTTCATTTATTGTAATTGTTTTTAAAATGAAATAATTATTAATTTTAATCCGGTTCTATATTCAGTTGACTTGTCAACTCTATAGGACACAACATATTGTATGTTGTGTATTTTCTGGATAGATAAATAAATAAATAAAATAAAATAAATTAAAAAAATAAAATAAAATAAATAAAAAATAGACTATTCACCTTTAGATTCTTTTTGATGAAAAGTAAGCCGATAGGAATTGTTGTGCATCAAATTCATGTCGATGAATCAATTACTCTCCTCGGATACCAACTGGTGGAATAAGTAGTTAACCTTTGAAAGAATTAAATTATAATTAATCAATGAGTTTTATCATATAGCAATCACTACTACTACAAATCCAAAAAATTTCTCCACCAAGAAAATGAAATTTTTACAAAAATAATTACCCACTTAGAATAAATCCGGGAGAGATGCCACACATTTAAAAAACCCATTATTCTAATGCCCATGGTGCAGATAACTATAAGTAAATAATTGTTATGTTAACACAATAAAATATATTAAGTGTGTAATGGGCTATTATTAAATTAAAAACAGTATTATAGGTAGAAAAAATTTATTTGTAAAACGTTGCTCTGTGGCGTCTCACCCACAGGTGTCAGGAGAGTGTCACACCGCTTTAAATTACAAATTACAAATTACAATAGTAATAAAAACATTGTTATTAAAAGTATTTAAGAACTAAAAAAAATTTTTAGGCATAAAAAAATCTAAAAATATATATTTTGAACATAGAAAGTTCTTTAAAGATTCTAAACAAGATTTCGCCAAATGAAAACAATGTTTAGTCTTTTTTAGAATTTTTTTATTTTGGCGATCACAATCGACACAAAATTCTTCAAAATATTGCAGTCGTCAAGAAGCCATCTCTGGCATGTTTCACAACGCAACCAATCACATTTCTTGGAAGTTGAAGAGTAGCTTTCATGCAGTGTGGCATCTCTCCCATTTAGTACGAGTGAGATGTGGCATCCTCCCTCTTGCCGCGATTAATAGCAAACAAACCAAAAACAAACTCATAACCTCACTAAAGTTTTCGTTGCTTACTATCTATTTGAATTTATTGGAATATTTAAAATATTAGCTCTTAATAAATTCATAAGTGAAGGTTAAGAAAAACTTTAGAGTGTGTAATGAGAGTCTTACCTTCGATTTCAGCTTGTAGTCTGTAAAATATTCTTCACAATCAGATAAAAACAGTTTTCCTATCAATATAAACGTCCAACTGATAAGGCACACTGGACTGCGCTAGGATCTAGCGAGTACTTTTTGAACTACAAGGGGTGCGGCATCTCTCCCGAGTGTGGCGTCTATCACGGATTTACCCTATAAGAAGTTAATGAAAAAAAGATGAGTAAAGAAAATATTTTGTAGAGAGCAACCTCATTGATTTCTCTTTATTATATTTGCATTTTTAACTAAGAATGTCTCTAACTCTAGCTGCCTGTAAAAGGTCACTTCTCCTCCTATCATATGTAAAAATTGAAGAGAGCATACCGAGTCTTGGAGAAAACTTTCACTTTTTCGTCTATTTAATTTAATATTTATAATTTAATAATATAAGATAAAAGACAAAATCTTCTATAGTGGAATCATATTCTAAATGCAAAGAAAAACATTTTCTTTTAAATATTTCTCAATTATATATAAAATTTTGTCTTTTTATTTAAATTATTTGATTAGATTATATAACTAAGAATTCGTAGAAAAATATTTCACCGAGAGTGATAATGATAAATGCTAAATGCATATTATGCCAGATTTGGCCATGCACCCGAGCGTCAGCTTGGGTGCGAAAATAACAATGACTGGCAAGATTTAGAGCTAGTAATATTATATTGAACATATTTTAAGGGCTTATGTGTTTGAACTCCTTTGCAGAAAAAACATGTTCTCACAGGCAAGAGAGTAAAATGTCTGAGCGTGTGCTAGGCCCTTCAGAGTAATAGAGAATAGGCAAACGCCTCATTTAAGACACATGCAAATTAATATTTAAACTTATTATGTTAATATGAAATAAATTATTAAATGAATTTAACTTTAAAGGACATCATAGATATTAGTTGAAATATTTTTACATTGCATATCAGAGAGGTTCGTCCCCTTAGGAATCGAACCCAAGCGCTAACTAAGCTTGCCGGGCCAGTAGCCAAACCCTTAAGACAAATCTCTCTCTGACATGCAACATATATAATTATTATAGCTAGATTTTTTTAATAATATTATATACTGGGTTGATTTTTGAAATAATTTCCATCTTTTTTCAAAAAAAAGACACCCAAAAAGATACTTAAATCTTTGTTTTCACTGTGAAATAAATTATGTCTACAGCTAAGGATTGAATGGAAGGCAGCCCAGGAAATAAATAAAAATATTATTTCCAATAAAAGGCTATTTATTGGAAAAATTTTCTTTTACAATTTTTTTTATTTTTTAAACCGATGATTCGGAGATTCTCCCCTTCTACTTCAGGATTTAAAAGTGTAAATGCAAGAGAAGATAGGAAGGAAAAATACTACATGCTTCCTTCATTGACCCTTTTAAGCCCTGAGAAAAAATGAAGAATGATCTTATATGTATATATTTATATATTTTGAGAGTGAGAGAAGGAGGCGGTGAATTTAAATCAAAATATAAAAAAATGTAAGTTTAGAAAACGATCTATTTATTTATTCATTTATTTAAACCATTACCATAAGAGATATTAAGGTATTATTATATGATTATTGAAATGGGAGACTAACCTTAGAATTTTCCATCTTTCACGAGGATAAATTTCACTTCAAATGATTAACTAGTTATAAAAGTTCAAATATAACACTTTTTAAAAAATAACCATCGCAAATTTGTATTGATAATTGGTGAAGATTGCGTTTAGACGGGGAGACATGTTTATAGCGTCGGCTCGGAGCTCGAACTATAGACTCGCCCGCCGGCACGGGAGATTCGGATGCCTAATCAAAGGGTGTAGTAGTGGGAGTTTAGTATTGGATAGATTGGAAACGAGTCTCGACTAGTAATACTAGGCAATGACATTTCAATATCATCTAATATAGAATAAAATACTCAACAAAATAAATTATTTTAAATAAAAAGTATATGGTTCAAAATAAAATAAAAAATCCCCCAAATTTCAAGTCTCTGTCTCAATTTTAATCTTTGCCGACCAGCAATGCAAGTTTCCCATCTAAATAACATGGGGTTTAGGCATTGAAAGACAATTTTTATTCCGACCAAAGTAATAGTTCAAAAAATTTGAAACTCTCTAGACTTTTATCTACCTTATACTGCTATCTTTCAGAATTTTTACAAATTTTTAGCAAAGATAAGAGTAAATAAATATTTTATTTAATATGGATTTACTATGAGTTAAGTGAAATAAGTGACCCAGTATCCTTAACTCATAGTAAATCCATATTAAATAAAATATTTATTTACTCTTATCTTTATTAAAGATGTTTCACCTTGCACCAACACCACAATCTCTACTGTTTACAAATTTTTAGCTATTATAATTTAAAGTTATAGCTAGATGAATTACTGCTATATCTTAGCGTTAGTAAGTTATACTCTATATTATTTTTCAAAAATTTTCAAATTTTTAACAATATTAAAGCTCTTTGCGGCACCTTAAGATATTGAAATATGACAAATAAATTTTTGTCCTTCCTTTATGAACCTAAAATATGAATTTTGGCCAATATTAAAAATTTTAAAAAGGACGTTTTTGTTCCACCCTTTCACTTGATCAACTTTCGTTTCTCTTCCATCTTGCAAGGCTCTTTCGAGATTCATAGGGCTGAATCTTCCTGGACCGCCCCCTCTTGCATTCGATTGCATTAGAAAATAAAAATATATCATAGGGCATGTTTCTTGCCGTGTTATCAATTTTAAAGTCGAAATCATTGAGGTTATCATCTGCTTGATACAAATAAACATATTATATATATACCTATTAATGTATAATTTTATTTGATATAGAAACTATAGGCTTGACATTTTTCTTCATTCTTTTTTCTAAATGTCATTCCTATATATGTTTTCTGAGCAATGTTATAATTAAGAGTTAATTTTTCAAATAATATCATGTTTTTTTATCGTAAAAAACTCACATCCTTAAGATTATAATGTTATATATTAGATGTTTTTCTCTAACATTAAGTTATAAATATAAAAATGAGGATTGAATAGAAGGCAGTCCAAGGATAAATAAAAAGATGATTCACATTAAATAAATAAATAAAATGTATATTTTCTATTGATGATGGCAAGACAAAATATATTTCTTCGACACCAAGACAAGGAGAAAAATTATTACAAGCTTCCATTCATTAACACTTTGAACTCTGAAGAGCACTCGATTTTCAAATACTAAAAGTCTCTGCAAGTCCCTGATCGTCAGGCTCCATGTCTCGCAGCCAGATACCACAGCCGGCTTGATTACACTATTCCACACCCTGAAGAAGGGAGGAAAATCCACCTAAAACTCATTTCAAAAGTTTTAAAAGAAAAAGTTTCAATAAATTTTCTTTTATCGGGAATCAATTTTGTATTTATCCTTGTAGAATGCCTTCCATTCAAATCTCAGTATTATAAAGTTATATTTTAAAATGTGAATGAATACGAAGGTACAATGGAGATATAGGTTAAGCCTTTGAAACTATAGTCTCTCAAATAAAATTATACATATATATAAATATTATACATTCATGTATATATAGGTATAATGTTTATTTGTTTCAAGTAGAGGAAACTTTCATTCAGCTCCTCTTGAATATTTTTATTTAATTTTGTTAATTCAAAAATAAATTATTTCAACTTGTTTTCACAGCTAATTAGAAGTTGTTGTGTGGTGGTTAAGAAGAATTTTTAAGATTAAACATTTGGTTAGCATTTTAAACGAAGAAATTTTTTATAAAATTATAAAATTTAGGGAACGCGGTGTTGGTTTATAGTGAAACATTGTTAAAATTATAGAAAAAATACTGAGGAAGAATCTGAGGAAGAGAAGAGCTCAGATGATATAGACACGAGGGATTTCTAGGGGATATTTTAGAGGATTAGAAGGAAAGAAAAGAAATAGGGGAATGCCTAGATTTGTAGTACTTTTCTAGGATAATTAAAATGAATATGAAACTTTTAGAAAAATGAAAAAATTGCCATGAGTTATCCGTGTGGCTGAGTCAAACCAGTCTTAAGACTTAAAGAAAATTAAATAATGTAATCAATAATTTCTTTCTTAATTCTATATTTAGAATATTATTTTATTATTTTTTGAAAAGGAAAAATGAATTGAGCATCCGACAGGATTCAAACCTGTTTCTCTCTTCTATAGCCGTAGAGCGCCTTTACCAACTAGGCCACGGGTGATCCTGCCAGGAAAGCTCTTTAGTTCGAATGTCATTTTTCCTTTTTGCAGTATTTTCTATTTAAAGTATAGTTACTTTTGTTTTAGACAAATTAACTTTAATTTTTTTCTTAAAGCAATTTGAACCACGAACCTTAAATAATGTAATCAATAATTTCTTATGTTAATACTACATTTAGAAAATTATTTTATTATTTTTTGAAAAGGAAAAAGACTGTATACTCTATAATGAAGTTAATAAAAATCTTTAAATTAGTTCATTTTATTAAAAATCCAAACATCAGTGGTAATCTATAAAAAGAGAAGTTTTGTTTGGAACCAACTATAATAGATTGGACATTCTTATCAGATCTACAACGTTTCATCAACAAATTATAGAGTCTTTGTGAAATGCTTGTGAATCCACCCCCAACCGAGTACATGGGATCCGGCAAGTTTTTAGCTGTTTCCTTAAGTCCTTAAGGTTATCTCGAGAATTAGAGGGATTTAACTTAAAACTCCTTGTTAAAATCCAATTATATATTTAAACTCGAAAAAGTTGGATAATAGGGTCAAAATAGTTTCAATGATTAAGATTTTCTATTCTTTAACTGGTGTTTTTAATGTTAACTGTTTTTTAGGAATCATTTTTTTTTTAATTAATTTCGCCAATACTAGCAGATTTTGATTTTATTGTAAAAATCACAACAAAATTTTCAATTTTGAGAAAAGTAACAAAATGTACTTGAAACCTATGATTGATTCTAGGATCCTGATTTCTTTATTAGCAAGTATTTAATTAAGCAAAAAAATCAAGATACCTCACTTGCAATTAATCTATCTAGTACTTAACTAATGTTGCTTCAAGAGCCGTCATTACATCCATAAAACATATTATATTATAATATAAATGAACTTGATGCTACATGCACATGCACATAAATGACTGTTTAAAATTTCTCCTTGAAATAAATATTTGGTATCGACGCCATCATAATATTATTTGCAAAAATTATTAGTTATAAATATTATTCCATATTCTCAACTTTCTAAAATGTTTGTAATATTTATGAAAATATTGAAAAACTAATTATTTTTCTTGTTATTCCTCTCACTAATACCGTGGTTAATAAGTATAGATAAATCTAAGATTTTTTTGCCGAAATTAGTAGAATCCCAAAATTTAAATGAAATGAATAATTCAAATAGAGTGTCTTCTGCTTAATGCAAATAAATATGCATCTATTTTATGAATATCATTTTATTTTTTTAAATAATAATTTCTAATACTTTGCCTTCATCTTCAACTGATATTTATCTACTATAATACTATTAATTATTAAATATTCTATTTTGTTTTTTGTATTTTTCAGTCGTAAGTTATATAAAAACTAAAATCTTCAGTGTTTTGTTTTGTTTTCTTTTTAACATTATATTTGGAATATTTTATATAAGGTTTATTACTACAATAAAACCTCGCTATTCGTACACAATTCGTTCTAGCAGGCAGTTCGAATGGCGATTTGTAATAATGGCGAATCATTTTTTCGCATAAGATATGATATAAATTGCATTAATCGGTTCCAAACTCTTTATTTAAACTAATGAGTTGAACAGTAGAAGTAAAAAATGTACAATTGTATAATTCTTTAATACGATTTTTATTATATAAACTCTACTTACATATTACAATTCCTCATTACTTTCTATATTAAAAACGTTAGATGATTTTTCCTTGATTCTTTTTTTCTGTATTTTTGGTCCTTTACATATTAAAAAGATATCCAATGTTGATTGTTTTTTTCTTTTTTAGAATCCTCCTAAAATGCTCAATCACATTGTCGTTAAATAAGTTAACGCTCCTATTTGCCACAGCTGTGTTTGGATGCCATTTTTGGACAATGTGTTCTATATTTTCCCAATGGTGACACAATTCTTTAATTTCCTTAGTTGAAATGTTTTCCTCTTCCTCAGAAGACACATCTTCAATCACTTCCTGCTGATCTCTCTGTAGTTCTTGAAGTTGTTCAGTTGTCAACTCATTTCGGCGATCTTCAATCAACTCCTCCACATCATCATTGTCTACATCCAAACCCATGAATTTTCCCAGGGACACAATTTCATTCACTTCAACAGCTTCCGTGGCAGTGTCTTCTAAGTCTTTCAGTGCCACACAGTCTGGCCACAGATTTCTCCAGGAGGATTTCAGTGTCCTCAAAGAAACTTCATCCCAGGCTTTGTCTATTATTCTTAAGCAATGGAGGATATTAAAATGGTTCTTCCAAAAATTCTCTGAGGTGAGTTCTGTGTCAGAGGTCACTTCGAAACATCTTTGAAACAGTGCTTTTGAATAAAGTTTTTTGAAGTTTGAAGTGACCTGATGATCCATGGGCTGGGTAAGTGGAGTGGTGTTAGGGGGAAAAAATCTCAATTGAATCGAAACTGTATTCACCAGTCAGTATTTCCTCCAAACCTGGAGGGTGAGCAGGAGCCTTGTCCAGTACCGGTGCAAAGTTGCGCTCAGTAGCGCATTCGTGCACGCAGTCAGAATTGCGAAAAAGCGTACGAATGGCGATTTAAATTTTACTTTGGAAAAGTTGTACGAATAATGAGTTGTACGAGTAGAGAGGCGGACGAATGGCGGGGGTTCCACTGTATATTATTTTTGTGGGCGCTTCGACAACTCTATTTAGAAATTCAAATTTAATATTTATAAGTGAAAGAACCATTTGGATTTGCCAGATTTTCTTATCAGCGAATAGCTTGAGCTAGAACAGAGATGTCCAAACCGAGGCACGCGGGCAGCATGCGGCCCAGCACTGCAATGAATGCGGCCCGACATAAAGTTATAAACTTCTTTGAAACATTAAGATTTTTATGTTCTTACTGGAAACATATCAGATACAATCTGATAATTTTTTTTCTAAAATAAAAAGAAATTCGAAAATCATCGCATAAGTTTTCGAAGAATAAATGGGCAGATTTTCAATTTTTAATGTGAAAAAATATATCAAGATTTCGAAAAAAATAATCGCAATTGTGGCATATTTTGACTGCATTTTTATTAGATATAAATATTTTACTTGTAAACTTTCTGATTCAATGTATTTTCAATCAGGAATTGAACTGAAAGAAAAATTTAATAATGTCCCTTTATTAAAATTTTATAAAAATAATCTAACTTCTGAAGTAAAAATATTCATAGATTATTGTGCTATGACATTTTCGCTTCTGTCATGATGGATTACATTATTCTACATTATAACTATTCTTTTTTATTGAGAAGTTTCAATAGAATTAGTATATTTTATATGCGGCCCGTGTAAGCCAAAAGGGTGGACACCCTCTTTAGTAGTTGAGTTTTTATCGAAAGAGAAGTTTAAATTTCAATCCATCTAGATTCCAGATTTTTGTAGAGAAAATCTCATCAAAATGGACGACGTTTTAGCATATAGTATTTTTCAAATTTTGGTGGCAAAAAGGTTAAGACTGGTTTACAATACGGGATATTAAATGTTAATTTTAGCTAAGTATTTGAAAAAGTAGTAGAAATCGAAATATTAATATTAAGATAATTTATTTTTTTAACTGTGAAATAAATATATAAATAAAGAATGGAAAAAATCTCACCTGGAAAACGCGTGTGTGAGCGCAGAATTACACTGGAGAGTCCTCAACCCTCGAGTCCATGCTGGAAAGAGTTGATTTTGGCCTGAAGGTTTCACATTACAAGTCGCATCGGCTCAGGGGAGCTTGGGGCCATGGTGGGGAGTGAACTTTGGACCCTGCAATAGAGAGTACTAGTTATTGTACGAGCACCTAATAGTTAAAAGGGAAATTCTGGAATTATCGAATTGAAAGATTTTTTCCAATTCGAGCAAACAGGTCCGAGCTTGTTTACGAATAAATCAGAGCTTGTTGTCGAACCTCTCGCAATATACAATTAAATCTATTTTAATTCCTATATTATAAACTCTAACTAAATACGTGTATTAAAAGAAATTCTCTTTTAAGATATGTTTTATATACGATATCTTTTTATACTTATTCTAATCAAGCATTGTTAAATGTATAAGAGTAAATGCAATTTAAATCTTAATATAAAAAATAATTTGAATAAAAATCAATATAATTATTATTACCTATAATTACTGAACCCGAGCTGTTATTCATGATTTTCATACATGTCAGAAGATTTATATTCACCCTCTGGTAATATCATCAATAGAACCAGGATTACATTATTCTACATCATAACTTTTATTTTTTATTGAGAAATATCAATAGAATTAGTTTATTTTGTATGCGGCCCGAAGTATTTGTTTTTTCATCAAATGCGGCCCGTGTAAGCCAAAAGGTTGGACACCTCTGAGCTAGAAAGTTTAAATTTAACAGAATGATTCAACTTGTATGGCAAGTATTACTTAAACCAAGGTTCATTCTTACGTACTCGACTAACACTTTACAATTTGGGCTATAAAATTTGTGTTAAAATTCTTATATATTAAAATTAAAGATCAAGTCATATTTTTCTTTGTAGGTATGTAAGGTAAACGCTTATATTTTTAAAATAATTGAGATATCAAAATCCTCCTTATTTGTAGTTCATAAGTAGAGAATGAGTGAGTTTGTGGATTTTTTATAGTTTTAAGTTAAGCCACTTCAAATGGCCGCATCTTAATGAGAATTAAACTTAAAAAATATTCTAATTTTACTTAATAAAATCTTTACAGGGATCTACACATAACATGATAAAAAATATTTTTTTATTTTAAAACATGCAAAAAATTCGGCCCGCTCCAAGTAAAATGTGATTTGTGTCATTTGATTCAAGTTTTAATTCGATTTTGAATTCTAAGAAAATAAATAACTTGTCAATTTCATGTATCATCTTATTTAGTTGGAAATCGACACTCGTCTGTTAGACAGAAAAACAGACAGGGTGACTAATAGGGTCCCGTTTTACTTTTAAACGCAACCCTAAAAATGAAGATATTTGAATGAATTCAACACTCCCACTGCTATGTATGTGCTTATTCATTGATCTTTTTAATTTACATCAAACAGTCGACGCACTCTTGATTTCTTCTTTCAAGTATAACTTAAGATGATTGATACATTACTAAAATACATAAAGTGTAACATTCTTGAGGGAAATGGCCTTCGCCTTGGAGAACTTAAGGAAGTCATACTATTATAAAACCAAGGTGACCTACAATGACCATGAGTTTGTTGAGTTATTCGATTTAATTCCTATGGAAATAGATCAGGAGATAGCATTTCCTTTAATATAATACTAATTCCATTCAATATTGCTAATCATTTACTTGATGAGAAAAAGCAAAAAGATAAAAAAATATTGGAATTTTTTAATTGAGGAAATTCATTTTTAAAGACTTTCCCACCAAGTATCAAACTCTTTCAAGCTATTTATGAGAGACCAATCATAAATAAATATTATAAATTTTATTCAACTAATATTATAAAGCTTTTCTGACTCGAAGAACTATCTATTCATTGCTAAATATACATAGTTGACTTTCGCCAAAGGATGTATATAAAAATTTAAGTTAAAAATTTTTAATATGAATTGGAGGAATAAGTGAAAACTTTTTCAAGACTCGATACTCTGTTTTCAATTTTTTGTCAGCCAATAGCTTAATCTAGAAAGTTGAAATTTGACTGAGAGTTGTAGTTTATTAAATCCTTCCATTCGTATCTGAATTCAAAAACACAGCCAAATACACAAACACAGACTCTGCTGCTTGAAAATGATTTTTCTGTACCATATTTTTACACCTGCATCCCAAAGATAAAAAGTTCAATTATTATTTATTTATTTATTTTTCTTATGGAACGTTCTACAATTAAGAATTGATAATTTAATTTTAAATATATAAATTCAAGGAGATTAGATCATCGGAATTGAAATTAAATATTTCAAATAACTATCGTGATTTATCTTATTCTTATTATGGTCCTTTAAATTAATTTGTAAAAATTATTTAGTTAACTTGTATCGTTAGCACTGAGTAGCTTCCCTCTAGTCATTGAGTATACAGTCCTAAGACTGGTTTGATGCAACAATCCGTCTCCACTCGACTCTGCCCCCGCCAGCTGTTTGACCTCTCTAAATGTCTGGCATCCCATATCCCCAATTATTTGGTTGAAATATTCTAATCTGGGTCTTCCCCTTCCCCTTTCTTTCCCACCTCCCCCTCCAAGATATCCCTAAGCAGTCCCCCATGTCTCAGTGTGTGTCCCATCATCTGACCTCTTCTCTTCTTCAGACTCCTCCACAAGGTTCTTCTTTCTCCGATTCTTCCAAGAACTTCTTCATTTGTAATTTTATCCATCCATTTGATATTCATCATTCTTCTGTAGCACCACATTTCGAAAGCCTCTAATCTCTTTCTCTCCGCTTCTCTAATTGTCCAGGTTTCACACCCGTACAAGGCTCTAGTTAAAAATTCAAAAAATACAATCTTTTTCGAAAATCAAAAAACTGTGTTGTTATTATTTATAATATGAAATACTAGTCAAAAGCCTGACTGAATTTAGTCGCCAATAGAATTTT
This sequence comes from Forficula auricularia, assembly GCA_024734495.1. NCBI lineage: Eukaryota > Metazoa > Arthropoda > Insecta > Dermaptera > Forficulidae > Forficula > Forficula auricularia. The sequence goes on along the minus strand of JALMQS010000055.1, from coordinate 13,801,027 downwards.
ACTCTTGTAGTCATTGGTTCACGAGTGAAATTTTCTAGCTGCCTATAGACTTAATTTTTTGAAAAATATTAAAAATTATTGATGACGAAAAGCTAATCATGTACTATATTTAGTAATAAAACATACCGAAGCAATTACTGCTTTGAAATTGAATTTAAAGATTGAAAGTGCATACAAACTAATTGGATATGTTTGAAAGGAGCTATCATCTTCTCGGGAATCGAACCCAAGTATTATTGTCTGCTGATAATTATTTTTTAATCCTTACGATCAAACATGCACAGTATATTGTGAATACTTGGAGGCATCTAGGCGGTTGTCATTAGAATAGTTGTCAAAAAGGTATTTTTGAAAAAGTATCATAACACAAGAAGTCTAGTCTATATATATATTAATAATAGTATTAATAAAATGTATCGAAATTATAAAATTTACTTCATTTATGGAACAATCCAACGTCGCCCGGGATGCAATTCAGAAGAGAGTAATTAAACAAATATGTGATCCGCCCATATCTAACTCACTCGATTCTCTGGCTTACCAGAGAAACATTTCTGCCTTTTCCTGTTCTATAGATAATACTATGGTGTTTGTTCTGACGAGTTAAAGTCAATAATTCCACCTAAAACCTCATTTGTAAAAAGCAAGAAATTTTGGAACGCTCAAAACTACTTTACTGTCAAATTGGATAAGAATCGAACACAAGCTATCGACAAATCTTTTATCACTACAACCAATAGATCTAGAGACTAAAACTCGCTTTTTACCACGGCCTTTCCCCACAATCTACAATCTTCAGCTGTTCAAAACCCCATCCACAGGAACATTCGACTTCAACCCACCACCTAAAATCTCTTTCTTTTCTCCTTCATTTTGCGATACAGGGGCCAATCTAGGCCTATAAGAACTGCCCCTTCTTAGTGCAACTCATTCTCACATCAAAATTATTAAAAAAATAAAAATAAATAAATAACACTTTAGGTTTGAAGAATAAAAACTACATAATCCCTTAAGTTTTGGAAGAATATTAAAAAAAATATAATGAAAGTTAATTAAAAATTGAATATTCTAGAAAAAAGAGAAGTAATATGCTGCGATTGATTTTAGTAATTGAAGTTCTTCTCCTTATTAAGGCACAGCTCTGTGCCTTAATAAGGATAAAATTATAGGTCTATAAATATCCATCTATAAATCAGTTTGTCTTGGTGAATAAATAATTAATGTAGAAAGTATCTTTGTAAATACAAATACTAAAATTGTAACAGATAAACCAATGGTCATTAACATTGACCCCGAATAAAATCTAAAGCGTCAGTTCAACATTACTATAAATCTATTGTAAAGAGAAAATTCCTTTGTTGGGCGTCACACTAGTCAATCTTCCAATAAAATGAGTCATCGTGTCTCAAAGGTAATAAAGGCGTTGTACATAGGAATCGGATTGGCAAACAACAAATATAGTTTTTTCAACAAATTGATAATCGATTGATATCAAACAAGCAGACAGACAGACGATTTCATCATTATCTTGCCCCGCGTTCAAGTCACGCAATTTGGCTACTGAAAGACACGGTAATATTTTGAATTCATAACTTGTTCTTTGGTTTCATAAACATATATAGATACTATATAATTTTAGAACATGCTTAGAAGAAGAGGAGAAAAAATTCATTGCCAAAGTCTAGTAGCATAACATTTGATTACATTTTTGTTTTCCGGAACAAATCGGAAGTATTTCTAATGGAAAACAGCTACGAAATTTCAAATGTGAAAATGGGCTGGGAGGAGTACCATTAGAAAGACCTTTTTATAAGAAATAACCTTATTAGAAAAATTTGATTCTAATTGTAATTATCATTTTGTATTTATCTATTTATTTATTCTTCTTCAAGTGCCATACTCGATTCCGAGCGTCGACGATTACAATGGAGAGAATACTCTCCATTGTAATTTTTCCTGGGGAAATTTTTTACAGGGGTGGTTTCCCATTGCCTTTCCCTGAAGGAATCAGATTAGAGCCGATCAAATATTTCCAGTGCGTCGGGCTTGAACCCCGCGCTAGTTTGATTAGAAGGCTTGCTCTTTGACCACTCGGCCAACCTGACTTCTATTTATTTATTATTTATTATTTTTAGTGAAAAAAATTGTATAATCATAAATAACAACATTACTTCAATAAAATACTATTTTTAATTTTTTATTTATTCTTCATTTTATTATTATTATCATTGAAATATTTTCTTGTTCATGCATTCACGGTAGAGTTGATAATCATTTTACTTGATTACTTGGGACGAAACCTGACTACCGGGCGACTCTAGTATTGAATTCACTTCAAAATTTTCAAAAATTGCCAAATAACTGAAATTTGCGCAAGGCGTATCGAGTCTTGAAAAAGCTTTATTTTTCCTTCCAATTTCATTTAATTAGTGTGTACATTTAGTCAATAATTTTTCCCCTAGTCAAAATAAAATCAATTAATTTATCAGAAAGGAAAACATCCTCAGCATGTCCCAATCTATCTGAATGGTAAGATATTCTAAAAGATTATCTATATAATAAAAATGAATTTCTTTTTCTTTGTAAGCGCAGATCTCTCAAATGCCTGGGCCGATTTGGCTAATTTTTTTTTAAATGTTCGTAATAGTCCATTTCAGGTTAATATGTAAAAAAAAATCCGAAAAGTTGCCCGGAAAATTGGAAAATTCACGGAAAACTGAAACCAAATCTGAATTGCCAACATAGCTTGCCAAACAATAAAATAACTAAATAGCAAACTAACTTTGTGTTGGCAGCCCTATCTGTCACATTTTTGAGATGTTTCTTAATAGCATAGATAAAAGAGATCTAACCACATTATCGTTGAAGAAGAATTTAATAATGCAACAAAGATTTAAAAAAACTATCTATTTTTTTTAAAGTACATTAAAAAAAAAATTAAAAAAATAAACTGCAACGGATCGTTGCTAAACTTTATCCAATGTACTATCTTATTCTAAAATAAAGTACTTTTTAAAATAAAATTTTACAAAAAACTATATAAGTATGACCTTTTTTGTGGTCCTCAAGGTACTTAATTACAATGAATTTTAAATCCCACAAATATTAATTTGACAATTAAATTGATGAACTCAAAAATTGTTATTTAGTTAAATAAACTGCAACGGATCGTTGCTAAACTTTATCCAAATTCATTTGAAATATTAATATGTTTATTCCTTTATTATCAATCAGATATCACTTGCAATTTGCAGTTCATGTTGACCATGCGCGGATCCAGGGGGGGGGCGATGGGGGCGACCGCCCCCCTTAAGCATTGGAGATCAATATTTTTTATATGTTTATTTTTTTATATATATCATTAAATTTTAAAATTGAAGAAAATAAAGTTCTATGTGGGGGGGGGCGTCTTTGCCCCCTCCCCCCCCCGCTTGGACAATTCGACCGCGACACACTTCCGAGATCAAAAGTAGATATACCGGCGACCGCCCCCCCCCCCCCCACCCAAATCAGAGGTCTGGATCCGCGCCTGATGTTGACTTTATTTCAAAAATAATGATCGATTCTCATTCAAGAGTCGAGGAATAACAATTCTACATTCGATTTTTGACGTTTCGGTTTTTATTGGTAGCCATTGTTGAAGACATGGAGGAATCAACTTAAAATCAAAAATAGCAATCGATTCTTATCTAATACTTGAGGAATAATAATTCTACATTAGATTTTTGACCCTTCGATTATTATTGGTAACCATTGCTGAAGACATGGAGGAATCGACTTAAAATCAAAAATAACGATCGATTCTTATCTAATACTAGAGGAATAACCTTTTGCATTCCATTTTTGATGTTTTGACTATTAATGGCAAGCTCTACTGAAAACGTGGAAGAATCGACTTAAAATCAATAAGACTAAATTATTTTATGATAAACAACTCAAGCTTGAGAATAAGAGAATTTTTTATCAATAGAGATTTTTAATACATTTTAAATATTTGTTTCATCTTATTTGTTATGAGTGTATATTACAGTTAAATAGAATCACAAATTATGTCTATTTAAGACTTTATAATAAAACAATTATATTTATTCTCTGTTACTAATAAAACATCAATAAAGCAGCCAAGCAAGAGGGGGTCCAGGGGGCGAAGCCCCCATAGCTAAAGGCCCGCCGAAGGCGGGCCTTGAAGCTAGTCTCCTATAAATAAATTTCTTTGCATTCTTACTACATCGCTATGTATAGGGATCATTATTATTTTTTACATAATTCCATTAATATTTCCAGCAATGCTTCATCATTGTCTTCTTCTTCCTCTTTGAATTTATCTTTAATTCATTTCGCTTTTTGGTCTTTTGCCAGCCCAATCAATAAAAGACATAATAATATTTTATCGATATTCTTCATTCATAACCAAGCAACTGCACTTTTCGAAAGATTGCATAAGGAAACGAACGATCTTTGCATAATTCTTTAGGATTAGAAGAGAATTGAAGACAACACAAACTTATTTAGAAGGTATTATTTTATTTATTTATTTTTTTATTTTAATAAGTATTCGCTAAAATTTATACAATTTAATTGTATTTTTATTATTATTTATTTGTTTTATTTTGACCAGGTAGTATTTATATTAATGCATTTTGTAACTTTCGTGTGGCATTTTTGATGATGATGATGATGATTACACATTTAACATTAAATCTGAAATAGAGACTCCCAAACCTTTAAGAGATGCCCATTTATCTATAGATGCATTTTATGAACAATTTTTTTATTAACTAAATTGAAATTAAATATTATTTACAAATATATGCATCTAGTGAACATTCCTATCTTAAATCCTTACAAAAAGTTGATTTTTTTTCTATATTGTTAAAAAATTAAAAAAAAAAATAATAACTTTCATAAATCTAGGAATTCAAAGTTATTGTTTATTAATGTCTTATGTTCAACGTCTATAGGAATATAGATACATACAAGAAATTAATACTCTGTGGACTATCTGTCACCATCAGCTTCTGAAATAAGAAGCGAAAATAATAAAGAAAGATAATAAGAAATAAGAACAAATAAATATCAGTTATTGAGATCCATAAAAAAAGAAAACTTGAGAGCACCGAAAGTCGGGTTTGCATGAAATTTGGCTGAAAGCTCATTTCAAAGCCTTGTACCCGCCAACTGAAACAAACCCTTGTTTTATCATGAACCTGTATTAATTTTCTTTTTGTTGGAACGGCAAACGAAACTAGACAAGTGTACCTATAGGCTCTGCCGTAACTTGGACAGTGCAACAGGGACACCCGCACAGGCCTCAGCCTGTAGGAGGCCCTAAAAACAAAATAAATAAAAAAGCACATATTAAAAATGCCAAAAAATTAAATTTATTAATCCATACAATGAAATTCTTACACAAAAACGCATTATACCTACTACCTGTTTTATTAATATTTGATATAGGGGTCCAAATGCGACAGCTAGCACAGGGCCCTTCAAAGACTATCTACCACACTGCCTATAGGAATATAAAAGAAAAAAAATTCCAAAATAGCTACCGTGAAATTTTTCAATGATGAAGATTGATTCTTTGAATAAAACATTTTTCCGCGTGCTATGTGTCAGATTTGGTCCACATTGGCGGTCAAACCAAGTACCCGAATTGATCTCTTTTGGCATTCGGGTTCGAAGTCCGAAGAGGTGAAACAACCCTGAAAAAATAATCCATTTAATCTCGGACCTAGTATCAGACCATCCCTTTAAGAAAATTCGTAAATTATATTTTATTTATTTATAAATTACATGAAACTATTGTAAATTCCAAGTTAGTGAAATTTTTAGCTCAATTTATGTATCATTTTTGGTCTCAGATTTGCGGAGCCTGAAATATAAGGGGGAGGGATTTTCGTAGAAATAAATATTACTAAAGCACAAGCCCACGAAACCTGAAATTTAATAGGGAGATAAATTTTTCTAAAATAATTTGTGTAAATTCACCAGAACTCATACATATATCATAAAATTGAAAATTTTAAATTTAAATTCTAAAAAATATGAAAGCTGTAATTTCAATTTGCAAGGTAGACTTTATTTAAAATGTTAGGTAGTATTCTAACAGGGGTTCTACATTGGAAGGGAGAATAAAAAAAATGAAAGTTAAAATCTTTTAGCGATGAGGACCCTATTTAAAAAGGAAGGCGAGTGTTCCACGCAGACTCCAAGGGAAGGGGATTTAAAAGATTAAAATTGTTAATCTTAGGTCCGCAAAACAAAAAAGAGGAATTTGAGAGGAAATATTTTTTACCAAGATAAAATCGACAAGGTGATTTAGCAAGTTTATTCATAGATTCAAATAAGCCAAAAACTTACTCACTAAATTTCTTAAAGATTAAAAAAAATGGCTAATATGTTATGATGTAGTTATATATAAAACTGTAGTGTTTTGATAGATTGTCTTAATATACTATAATTTCAAACCGGAATCAAATAGTCTCATAATTCAGGTTAATCTATCTTAATTTTGAAAATTCTTATAAGTTCCATCAAACATGGAGTAAATAATGAGTTAATCTTTAAATAACCAATATTTGATTCACCCAATCTGAATTAAAACAATAAAAGTATAAAAATAATCATTTCTGATGATTAGATTTAGCAATAGCGTTTCAAATACTAAGTTTATTTTTTAGAGGTTAAAAAGGCAGCACAAGAGTCAAGGATTTCTCCGTCTCGTCTCCTAGGTATAGAGGATATTTCAAGAGTTCTATTAACTTTTTCATCGGTTCAAGGGCTTCAGTGTTATTTGATCAAAAAGTTTAATCAATCGTTTATTTATATGGTGGAAATCAATCAGACAAAGATATTCAAATTGTAGGAAACCATTGGAGGGAGGGATTTTCCAATATCGAATTGACCTTGTAAGCTAGCTAGGTACCTATAGAAACGAAAATTTTAAGGAGCGGAGAAATTTAATCATATTTTACCCAAAAGTAGTCTCATCCGCTTGGGACTTGAACCCAATTTGCAAAACCATCAGAGCGATGCTTCAAGTCAAGTTTAATTACTATATTTAGATTTATCATAAATATAAGAAAACATCTTCAGAATTAGAAGCCGAAATATGAAAAACATTAATAAATTTTAAATGATTTTCTATTTTTTTTTCCTGAATAAGAAGCTGAAACTTCGTGAAAAATACTTGTAAATGTTAAGATATTTACCAAATCAATCAAAATTGGTCCAGTCTATATACATTATATTTATCATCAATAATAGAGAATAATTTTTAAGCATTTAGGTGTCGGTTCTAAGTGAAACATTATGTGAAACTTTGTGAAACCTAACCTAGAAAATTCTCCTCATAAGTTAATAATAGTGAACTTGCTAAGAATTAGAAGTTGAAATAGGAGAAACAGTAGTAGATTTTTAACAAATTTTTAATTCTGGTCCAAGCCGAAAGAATAACAACGATTTAAGTAAAGTTCTCCTATATCTACTATCATCACTAATTGAAAAATTTTCCTAAATAAGAAGCTGAAACGTCGTGAACAACACTGGTAAATTTTAAGCAATTTTCCAATTTAATCATAAATGATCCAGCCTATATTATATTTATAAAATAATTATTCGGATCGACCCGAGTGCTATCGCTAATTGCCAGATGTATCGTGACGGCTAATAATAATGACCATCTTATTGATTTCTTCTGGGGAGATGGCCCAGCCCAACGCTTTTTCCAGCGTTGATCTATTTATTTAATATTTTACCCAGTAGCTTATATTCTCAGTAAAATATTTATTTATTTTTCTTGACCATGGCGGTTTTCTGTCTATTTATTTATTTATTATTTATTCATTGACTACGGCAACTTCCTGTCTACTTATTTATTTGAATGTTTTTTAAATTATTTATTTTTAAACATTTCTTTAAACCCAGTGTCATATTATAGGTATTTATTTTTTGTTTTATTTGATTGATTGTTTATTTATTTATTCTTCCCAGTGTATTTATTTATTTGTTTTTATTGTTTGGACGACATGCGGTATTCCCCTTTTTTTTTGTTATTATTATTATTATTTTATTCTTAGTCATAGCATACTAAGGTTCCACACCGTTCTGCTGTGGCCACACCCTGAACCACTAAACCGGACCCTGAGTGGGAGAATCGGAGGCCTATAATGGGAGATGTGGAGGCCCTTAAAAAAAATAAAATAAAAATTGCTTAAGGTGCGAGGTAGATTTCACAAAAAAAGTAATAAAACAAAAATGAGTTTTGAATTCGATATTTCGGGTGTCAGCCCAACTTCAGGAGTCAGTGAAACTAATTCGCATCTTACGCAATTTTTATTATTATATTAAAATGTTTCACCTAGAACCAACACCTATCTCCTTAAAAGTTACATTATATTTATCATCAATAATAGAGAACTTGCTCAAAACTAAAACGTCGTGAAAAACACGGGTAAATTTTGAGCAATTTTCCAATTTAAACATAAATGGTCCAGTCCGAATTTTTATCAAGCTGAACAGTCTCAAAAATTACTTTAAATAAATTCTAGCACATTTTTCAAATTTTCATATTATCAGAAATACTCTTGAAATTACAGTAATATTACCTTGAAGTGAAAGAAGGAATTCCGACACGAAATAATAATTTTTCTTTTTCCTTCAATTTTCTTTGAATATTATATGTTTAGTTTAAACTATATTAAATTTCTATTAACCTAATGTTTTCTTTTCAAGAGAAGTAAAAATAAATACCGAAAAAAGTATAAGTTGGAAGATGTTATAAAAAGCGAGCCAAAAGAAAGAAGCGTGGCGCGTGAGGTGCAAGAAGGAGGAGGCTTCGCCTCAAAATGAAAGTGTCCACCGGCGAGTAGGTCATGGAGGCGGAGGAGGTATAAAACCAGAGCCCAAGAGCCGGTGCCTCCGACATTCTGTGCCTGACACGCGCCTCAATCGCAAGAGTTACTACCCCGTTTACTGGATATCCGACAACATGAGAAGCTTCCAGTGTTTGAGTCTGTTGGTCCTCCTCGCAATCGGTATGTACCCTGAATTTCCATTCTAACCTTCCTCCCTTCATTCACCCAGTGTGCAATCATCTGCATGATATCTTCTTCATTAAAACAAAAAAATCCCGAAATATAAAGCAAAAAAAGAAAAGGGAAGTGGGAACTTCAATGCGTGAATAGAAAGTGTTTGGAGATTTCAATGCAAGCAAACAAGTGTTTTTTTCTCTCTAACTACTTGTGTTTTCTTGAAGTGAATTAGTGTTGGGTAAAATGAAAAATAAAAAAAAATTTTAAGAAACAAAGTGATATTTATGTGTGGTGATATCAAAATCAAACTGTATTCGTGTTAAGTCGAAAATAAATCAAAATTATTTCAAGTACAACGTAGTTAAACCTAATTTTATTTTGGTGTGCCTTACTTATTTATTTTTTTGATATTATATTTTTAAAATTATGAATTTATATATAAATATTTTGAGCATCATTAAAAATGTAATTTACATTTTCATGACAATTGTACAGTTTGTAAAATATATTTATATTAATATATTTTATAATTTTAAAAATAATATCTACTAACAAAATTTTTTGTGATACCAATATTATTCAGTAATATTTTTTTTATAGGATAAAAGAAAACGTTTTCGCGCTTTTCAAAAGTTTTGAATAACTATTTTAAATTTTTTAATTATTAATAATAGACACTGTTTCGTTCACTAATTTTATCATTGTTAACAAGTGAGATAAACACAGGCCAAACACAATTAATTATTGTATGGACAATATGTTATTTATGCTACTCTCGAAAAGAAAATATGTTCAAATTTATATAAAATTATATTTTAAAATCCAAAAGAAAGCTGGGACATCAATACGGGTATAGGAAGTGTTTATGGATTTCATTTTACACCCCATATAACATGTGTCTTATTTTTTCCTCTAGTGTTTTCTTGAAGTGAATTTGTGATAAAGTAAATTAAAATAAGTAATATTATTTGGTGTGTCAAAAGCAACTGGAATTTTAAATTAATAGCATATTAGTAGCTATATCTTACAATTATTATTCATATAGCTCGAAAATGAATTATGTGCCTTTAAGCAATTTCAAATAGTGTATAATTTTATTATTTTAATATTTCTATATATAATGCATTTTTAATTTTTTAATTATTTTCAAAAACTAAAATTTCTCAATTTTTACGTGTTCTGCAATTGTTTAGTGCTAGATAATTAATTTTCGAGCTATCTAGATAGCAATTGAAAGAAATAGTTTCGATAGTATAATATTATTATAAAATTTCCAGTTCTTATGATTGCCACCCTATGTATTTTTATTTTTATAAATTATTTATTTATTTATTTATTTCTCGTGTAGGTATATAGGAATACTTATTGAAAATATATGTTTTCAAACTTAAAGTAGGTCCAGAATAAGAAATTGACTTAATTAACTGAGAAAATAATTAATTTGTTAAGCATTCCCCGCTTATAAAACCGGATCTAAATTCTTGTTTATTGAATACATTTCAATAATTTCACTTGTATTTTTAATCCCAACTATGTATATATATTGTATAATTCGAAAATTCAAAAATAACATGAAAATTGAATCTGTGATTTTTTGAACCCGGAACTGTTGAGGACAATACTCGATCTTATCAAGAAATTTCCAATTTCCAAACTTGTCTAAAGATTGCAGACATTGGATGGTTATATATATGTATATGTGAAAGATCGATTATATAATAATTTTCTCGTGTCAAATGGCATAGGCTGTAGGTTTTACTTTCAAGGTAATAATTCCTCATCGAAGACAATAATCCCGTTATCAAAGAAACAGGACTCCCTCTCTTTGAATGTTAGAAAATAGATTTCAATTCCAAACAAGATTGTTATATAAATTAAATTAGAATTTCAATCAGGTTTTTTTAATGCATTTTTGCTCATATTTAGTTTTTTTTTTTTATTAATTTATTATTAAATTATTCAGTATATTTTAGAGAATCATGTCTCTCTTATGGACTATGTTCGAAATTACAATCGCCATAAAGTTATGTTATATATTAATTTATCTATATATAAATCCATCTAAGATCTATAAGTGAAAGTGATTACTTAACGCTAAAATTCTAACGAATACACATACACTCACACACACGCATATATTTCAATATCTTTCGAATTGAAAAGAGATAGAAAGAAAAGATTTAACACGCGATTAAACAAATTATTTAATTAATAGATTCCATTTCTTTAGGTAGGTCTACTCTTTCGTTCGCTTGATTATTTAATAATTGTATAACATATTAAATAATAGCCCATTTATTAGTATTTACTATATTTAGTTATTCATTTTATTACTTTTTTTTTTATTTAATTTATTGCCGACATTTACTTAACATGTATGTAAAGGTGAAAAGTATACATGTATGTTTATGTAAACATTTTAGAAGGCTTCGCATTCATCTTCAGTATAATATAAATATTTCAAACAAATATTCAAAGGCAATTTTTTATTTAGAAATCGAATTGACTTTATTGGGTAGAGAAAATCCAATATTGAACACAACTCAACTCAGGTATATGTGTAGAAGCTATATAATATATTCATCAGTAAATAAAACTAGAAACTCGAAAATTTCAAATTAAAATTACTTAAAATAATTTTAAATACAATTTTATTATAATATTTTGAATATAATATAAAATTTAGATAAAACATTTTATAATTATGTAGTCAAAATAATAAGAAAAAGGGGCCAAGGGCAAGTGGAATTTGCATAGCGATGGTTTTGTAGATTTTTTTATGCAAACTAATTATTTTATATGATTCAAAATAAATACTACTCAAACTATTCACGGTTAGTTAAATTTTAAAGGTTTTAAAGAAGTTGGTTTAACTAGTTATATTGGATATTTTTAATGAGAAATTATAATCAAAATGATTTATTTATACGTATCGTTCCTTTTTTGGAGTTTTGGAGTGGATTTTAAGCTGGAATCTTTGATCGTCTAGAGAGGACTTAAGGGAATATTTTATGCTCTCAGTTTAACTTTTGGAAAGACTCCCCAACGAAATAAGGTGTCAAAAAGTCATACATTCTGATGATAATACCTAAAATAATCATAATAAAAAATGTCTAATCTATGTGGTTTTAGGCGAAACTTATATTTTGATAAAAACTCAAAAAAATACAAATTTAAGATATTTATATATTTCTTGATGTGAAAATACTCTTAAGCTCCGTGTATCTGATAACTTGGTTTGTTTATTCAGACACGTATCAGCAGGGTCTTAGTGACATGAATATCTCTAGCGATTAGTATTTTTTATTTCTATAAACAAGTAAGTTTTTTGAATTTTGAAAAATTCAATTTTTTTCAAAATCCTCCTCAAGACTAAATAAGCCCACAGACTAAGTCCAAACTAAAATGAGAATTTATTAATATTTATTGACATTTTCAAACTACTTAGTGTGATGTCTATACATTGGAATTTGGTATCAGTCGCCAGCGAAATTTCATAAGGAAATGTGTATTTTTGTTTTTGGAAAATTCAATTGGTTTTCTATAACAACGATGGCTCGTATTAAATGATAGCCAATTCCCCGGATTTCGTTTATAGCACTTGGGTTTGATTTCTAAACTAAGGGAAACAGTATTTGTGACATACATTCAAGTTCATATTTATTTATTGTGACGTTGTGTTAAAATTATAGTTATTACATTTTCTTGCCCTTATCTTTGCGTAAGGGGTTCGAATATGATGTTTTTTCAATTTTGTTTGTTTTTGTTGTAAATTTCAAGATTTTGATATATAGTTTAAAAGCTTTCAGTCTGAGAATGAAGTGATCCATAGACAAAGCAATCTAGGTACAAGGGTTTTATTTTTAATTCAATTTTAGTATGGAACAGTAAAAAGAAATTATATTTTAATTCTTCGAAGAAATTGTGGATTAATTAGAGTACCTACAAAACTAAACGATTTCGATAAATAATATAGTATATAATATATATTTGATTCTGTCATTTAATAAATCATTATTTAAATTTAAATGTATTCATGTTCTAATAAAAAAGCAACTTTCTGTGCAATTTGAAAGATTAGTAAATAAAAAATAAAAAAATGAAGGATTAAAATTTGGTTGATAAAATTAAAATTATTATAAAAATATGAATACTAGATAAAATATAATATATCATATTATGTATACTTATATAGTTTTATTAATCTTTTTATTGATGCTAATAAGAATTAAATATTTAATAGGGGAAGGAAAATTAATAGAAAACTAGCTCGCGCTTTCTTCGATCTCGATTTTTTTAATAAAATGATGATGATGCATTAGATCAAAGCTTTCACGATAAACATTTGTATATATTTAGTAAATAAATTTATTTATCAGAAATTTTTTTATTTATCTAGTGAATTGGAAAGAAAAAATTTTCATTTGAGGATTTAAAATTAATTATTAATTGATATTATCACTTATAGTATAATAATAAAGTGCAAAATAACGCTTTAATTTAATTTTGTGGACGTTTTAATTTTTTCTTTTATATTAATTAATACAAATATTTGTAAGCTTGATTAGACTCAATAAAAATATTGTTTTTCGTAACTAGCAGTTTTTTTAAATTTTTTTATTTGGTTGACTTCGGATACTATAGTCCAGTTTCTATTTAGTATGATACTTTTATTATGGGTTAGTAGTATTTGTGAGAAGGATGGCTTTAACTGGTCAAATTTTTATGAACTTGGGCCTCCCGCTCCAACATCGTCATCAAAATTAGAGTTGTTAATTCATAATTTAGCTTCGAAAGTTTGGCCTTCCTCAGTATTTTTATTTATAAATACTGTATCAGTGTTATTTCACCCGGGTTCAAATAGCCGATTGGATGTATGTAAATTTGTTTTGTTGTTCCAGTAAGCTAGTCACCCAACAAATGAATTTATTTGCATCAAGCAGAGGACAACCTCATTGATTTCTCTTTTTAATTAAGCTATTTTGTTATAGTTATTAAACGTAACTTTATTTCTATCACTCTAGTGAATGAAGTGCGTTTGTGATTTTAAAATATTTCTTGTTTATTAAAATTATTATACTATATTTGAATAGACATTTTCTAATTCTCCCTCAATAAAATTACTATTGATACCCTGGCTGGTTCCTGTGATCCGGCTTCTTGGAGGTCGGCATAAAGAATAACCCAAACAGTGCAACTGAACCCTAGGTTGGGAATCGCGCATTCTGTATCTCCTGAATAAGCTCAAAACAGCAGCGTAAAGAAACGATCGTGGTTTTGGAAAATGTATATATAATATCAAGTTACTTACAGTTAATTTAAAATACTTTAAAGTATCTTACTTCATTCAAGAAATTATTAGAAATTTCTTGGTGTGCATGGCATGCACAGTTGACGGTCGAACAAAGTATGGAATTCGTTCAACATTTTTCAATTTTTTTAGTAATGATTGTAGAAAAGTAATTTTCAAACCGAATTATTCTGTCTGCCTCTGGAATTCAGCTACACTTGATAACTTAAAACGTAGTTTGTTGTAGTGACAAAAAGTATCTTCAATACGAAAAACTTATTAGATCTTAGGCTTTCTAGCTTCAAAACATTCAGAATATGAAATTCAGAACAAAATCGAATTAAGGAACAATCGAACGTAGACAGTGCTGAAATTTGATAGAAAAGTTTGTTTTATTAAGTTGCACTCATAAGCTGAGTTTCAGCTTAATAGATCGCTAGCAAAAAAATTCACAAAACACTAAAAGAGGCTTACAAATAGTTATAATAGACATTTTCCTCCTATTTATATTATATTTATATAAATATTTGTAAATGTTTTAAAACCGCATTCTTAATAAAATCTATTTTTTTACTATTAACTTATTTGGAATGAACCATATAAGTAATGCAAATAACACCATATTTATTTATATAAATATTTGTGTTTGATTGATTTAAATAGTATCAACTTTCCTGTAACTAACAAGTCGGTTACATAATTTGAAAACTAATCGATGTGTAGTTAGATCAAGAATTAAATCACTGCTTAGATAAGATAAAAACAAGATCGGTGCAATAATTAATCAAAAATTCATCAAAGTTGTTACACAAGTTTATTTATTTAGTAAATTCAAATATTAATAATATGCTTAACACTTTTTCTATTAATTAATTTAACCCCAATTTAAGCAAAATACGTGCTATGCATTTAAAACATATTCTTCACATAGTAGTTAAAATGCAATTTGTCCTAATAAATTCAATTTTTATGATAATTTTCTATAATTTAAAGAAAGTTAAATTCACTTTTACATATTCATTGAATTTCAAAATAATAATGATGGAGGCCAATCCAAACGTACTTTGATTATTACTTCTAATAATAATTATCATCATAATGTTACTATTAAGTAGAATCTTATTATTCAATTTCGACCTACTTCTAAAGAGTCGATTTTCTAGAAGCTTCACATCCATACGTATTTGTGATGACAATACTTTAATAATTCTATGAATTGAATGGGAAAATGTAATTTAAACACTCTTAATAAATATCTCACAACTTATAGCTATTAATATGAGTTAAAAGGATTTTTTCTATATCTTGCAAATTTCAAAAACTTTACTTATAAAATGAGAATATATTATAATAACATGCTCTATTTCAAAATGAACTGAAGTGTAAAAAATAAATTCTTCGTAAGTAGCCAAAATAATTTCATATTCACAGGAATAAAAATAAAAACTAAGAAGCTTTCAATTTGATTTTTTTTTTGGCTACAGAAGAAAAATTTATTATTTACTTTCTAGTACATTTTAAAAAATAAAATCTTGGTTTTTAAATACATTATATTTTTATTTATTTACTTTGAATTTGTTTTTCCTCGAGCATTGTGGGTCAAAGCAAAATTTAATTGGGATCACAAACAAAACTACAAAAACAGTATAATGTAGTAATATCAAATATTTGTTATTTAGTGAAATCAAATGATCTCATTAAAAATATACTCATTTATGATGTTTAAAATCTTAATAAATTATTGGATACTATCGTTCTAAATTTTTGAATGGTGTGAATTATTGGGAAACAGCATACTACAAAACACTTATTTATTATTCGTCTTTTAATGTTTTGACCTGTTGAGTTCAAAAATTAAAGGAATAAAACAATAAATAATCGATTTATTTAAGTGTTTTGTTTTCCAATAATTCACACGATTCAATCTTCATAAATATTAATTAGCGAAAATCATCATATCTCTTTGAGATATATAGAATTAACAATTACAATTATGAATTCACCACTTCTGGCATCTAGTCGCAGAAAGTTATCAGAAAAACAAAATCTATTCTCCCTTAAGAATAATACTTTTATTTGCCTTTTAGTAATGTTTGTTTGGGTTGCTTATTTTCGCCAGTATGCAGTTTCATTTGTTAAATATATGATAAACATAAAAATCGGTGTGTCGATGGCATTGCTGTTCAAAGAGAACTAGGCCAATTATTTATAAATCTTATAAATTATAGAGATTTCCTGCTTCTTATTTATTCACTGAATGAAACTGTAAATATTTATGATCTTTCAAATATTTCTTTCTTTCCAATACGTTAGGTTATTTCCATAATTATAGGAGTTTTTCTAGTTCAGTAGTATCAGGATTGCATTTCCAATTGAAAAAAAAGAAAGAATTGAATACTGGTTTGAGATTTCTTCTTATTATTAGATCAATATAGGCAGCTGTTGACTGAAATCTGCACAATCATTCCTGAACGATTTCTACCTGAGACATATGTTCTTCTAGATTGTGCTTTTTTTATCGCTTCTTAAATATTTATTTTCATCCATACTATTGACATTTCGATTAAAATTTAAATTTGAAATCACTTTGAAATAATTATCTACCTAACCAATTCGATCTGTCGGTATAGGATATTTTTATTACCTGTTAAGACCTTGAGACAGGCCTAATGGTTAAATCTTTCCTATTTACTCATAATAATAAAAACTATATAGAAATTTTAGTGAATAGAATGCAAGGCCGTGAAAGGCGACCCTCAAGAAGTTTAGTGAAAGTGTTTAGTGAAATGAACGCCAATCACCTGAACGAAAGGGCCAAGAAAATGAGAGAATGCGTTGCTTGATTTTTTTCTTACTCACTAATTTAGAGAACATAAAAAAATTAACAAGATTTTTTTTCTCTTAAACATTTATAGAACGAAATAGTAGTTAAGATTAAATGTTGGCTTGTAATATATTCTAGTAACGAACGATGTAAAATTCAACACGAACTATAAAAGGTAGAAATGACGTAAAGAATTCAAAATGATGTCATCGAGATTAAAAATTGAAAAGGTCAATTTTGATTAAATTTATTAACTGATTGTAAATTTTTTTTTACGAAGATAATTATGATAAAAATGGTGAAAATTTTTTAAAAATTCCTGATTGAAGTCAATTTTTTAAGTATAGTAAAAAAATCCGTCTTCTTTTTAAGGAACAAAAAGGTAGAGTGAGTTGTGAGCTTTCATGACCAACATCACTATTTATTGAGGTGAGCTGGTTAGCCTCCTCACTTTTTGAGATGACTGTTAAATATATAGATATAGGTGTAGATATATTTTAAATTAATGATCGTATGGATATAAAACCTGCTTTGTTGGTTGTCAGTCTATCACTTGATCCAACTTGATGTCGGCGTTTGAAAGCAAAATTTTTTCTTAAACACAGTGAAAAATTACTAGTAATAATAAATATATACATATATAATTTTACATACATATATACTTATTTACATCAAGCAGAAGTTGCACTTGTGAATTTGTTTATCATAAATTTTACGATTGTATTCATCTCAACAAAAAAGTTGATTAAGAATTGATTAAAACTTGGGTGGTTCAATAATTTAATAGAAGTTTTTGTTAAAAATCACATTATGCACTGTTAAATATATTTATTAACAACAACAAATACAACATAAATTCCTACATAAATATATTTAACAGCTTATAATGAGGTTTTTATCAAAATCTTCTATTAAATTTAATTAATTTCATAAATATCTCAGTCAAGTGTGAATCAGACCACATATATGTATGGTGCTTTACCTTATATCTTGCAAAATACTTGAGCTAGTAAATTTGTTTTTATTTATCGTTGATAACAAGAGAATGAAGAAATTAGTGAAATTTAATTTTAAGTTAAGTCATATCTAAATGTCGAAAATTACAAAACTCGCCTAAAAATTGGCATTTTGGAACTCCTCATACTATTATATTAAAGAAAAATAAATTAAAAAAAATCAAGCATAATTCTATTGAAAGAATACCTAATCATTTGTTTAACACTGTAATACGATTTTTGATTTCGGGGAAAGTAAATCCATGATCTTATAAATTTCAATCTTATTGAGTTTATGTGCTACAATACTCTATCAGACGGACAGAGAGACATTGTAGCAACACAACGTATTACTTTTGAACAGAACCCTAAACATATTTATTCTAGTTTCAACTAAATCACTTAAACAATTGAAAAACAATTTTGGAAGAAATATCAAAAACAGCGATTGGTTGGAAATTTTTTCTCAGTGTATAAATATAAATGAAATTAGAATCTACTATTCTGTGCGAGAGCCTAAGGTATTGTCTTGAATCTGTTTAATTCTAAAGAACAATACCAGGTACGTGGATACTTTGTTTTTGTAATATTAATACGCTGAGGTCTTTACCCTCTAGAGTCTAGAGTCACTTTAGAATTGATAATTTATAATATAAAGAAATTTATAATTTATGAATCTTAACTCATTTGGTATGCATTGATCGTAAGTGAATAACTCTTTGCCCGTTAGTTTCTTTTCAATGTCAATAATGAATGATTGCTATTTTCATTTTCTTGATATTGTGCTATTGTCGATGGCGGGTGCGTGGATGGGAACTTTCGCATCGTGAATGCCAAAGTGATCAATCAATTTGAATTTAAGCAAAGAGCATGCAGTCTGTCAGCGCAAGTGAAACGATTTTCAATTTCTGCTAGGCTTGGGTCGTAAACAAGAATTTTATTGTCTACTCTTTTTGTCTTGGCTTGAGAAATTGACATAAGTCATGGAGAAAGTTAGTTTTATCGATATTTTTGGGGTGATATCTTTATCGAGATCTGGAGTGAAAGTAAAAACCAGGCTGAGAATGAAGACATACAGAATTGAACGGATTGACAGACACCTACGAAACAAGAAGAGGGACGGGTGACAATTGGGCTATTGGCCAATTGAGAGGTTCAGGAGAAAACCAACAAACGCCCAGGCTAGAACACAGCATGCATACCAATTATTTGAAATTTATTTAAATTGTAATTTCGTAAAGTTTATTGATTTTATTAATTATTTTTGCTAATTTTTTCATGGCCTCTGGATTCTGTCTATTTTCGACCAAAACCAAATGTATTTTTCTGGTAAAAATTCTTTATTTATTTGGAAATACTTATTTGTTTGAAAAGCGAAAAAAATTCAATGCTGAAAAAGAGTTAAGAGGGGTGGATACTTGTTGGAAAAATAATATAATTTCAATATAAAATATAAACAGAAATATAATTACATTTTCACTGTTAAAATACTGGATGAAATAATTAAAATAATACCTACTTTTTAATTAAATAAAAAATTTCAATTAATAAAAAAAGTAAATTTAAAAAAAATGAATAATTAAATGAATAGACATAATTTGATGAAAAAAAATCATAATAAAATGAGGAATAAATGAGAAATTCCAAAAAAAAAAAATATTAATATTATTATATTATATGAGGAGTTTTACCCCTTTTAGTAAGCTTGCAGACAGCTGCTTATGCCACTCATAACTAACCTATAAAACAATTGATTAATAAAGTGGGAAAAAATGGAATCACCAGATAAAGATGTGGGAAGAATTATGATCAAAATGAGAAAATGAATAATAAAGAACTCAAGCATTCAGAGTTTATATGTAGGAGCAGAAATTTTAGCATGGTTGTCTAGTGAAGTAGGTATGCTGATAAATTCCAGCGAAACACATTAAAGCTGATTTTTTTCAGGGAATCGAGTAAAAAAATTATTTATGTTTCAATAAACATAATAAAATTTGTAAAAAAAAGTCATTAAGCAGCAGAAATACCTCGCTAAATTATTATGATAAGAAGAGAGAAAATTCTATTCGTCTCGTTAAGGGAATTTAAGGCCATTAAATTAAATTATTTAAGCAATTTACTGATTTTTTCATTGGAAAATTGTTAAACAAAAAGGGAAACTATCATTCCTGGAGTGATGAATTGTACAGAATTGTTAAATCTGGTGGAGTTGGTAATGTCGGTTGCATAGGTCTAGGGGGAAAACCTTTGAAGGACCGGCAAAGGAATACACCCATTGCTAAATAAAATAAGCCCATGAACTTCGTCAATTCCATTAAAGTTTTTATAATGTTAAATAGGTATAAATATAGGTAGGTATTATATCTATAATCTAACCACAAATGCCACGAGAGTTATTGATTTTTAAGAGGAAATCAATAAGGATGTGATGAAATGTAAATGAAAAGACTTATAAATGAATCTTTATTCTACAAGTGTCATTCTCAGGTGAAAAAACAAATAAAATATTTATTTAAGATAAAGGCCAAGCCTTCAAAACTATAGTCTTTATCAAATAAAATTATATATATTCAGTTATATATATAAAAATATAAATATGTTCATATAGGTGTAAATTTATTTACATCACCACAAAACACCCTGAGTGATTTCCTCTTATTATATATTATTATAGAATCTAATCTTTCAGATCGGTATCCAATTGTTGTTCTAGAAGATTCAATCAGTTTGCAAGTAGAAAATTTATTTCTAATGAAAATGGAGTCGAAAATAGACCAAAATGATGATTATTTGATCTTGAAATCTAGTTCCAGATTCAAAATTTAAAATTAGCATTTTTATTTTTCGAAAACTTCACAGTAGATTTTCAGATTTTTTATTTTAGAGAAAAAAAAATTAGTAGGCCAAATTGTTGTTTGTTTTCCAGTATATACATATAAATCTCAATGTTTTAAGGAATTTTATGACTTTATACGGGTTGAATCTGGACTGGTTTAAGTCGAATGGTATTAAAGAAGGATACCTATGACGAATGATAATTTATTTATTAAAAGGGCCACGGATATAATAATCCCTGACTATCGATTATCTATTGACATGTTAGAACGTGTAAAGATCTAAAAGACAAGTCCTGACAAGTTTTAGTCCAGGAAAGAAATTATCAATTAATTGTGATTGTTATAGAAAACCCCAATTCCTTGTCTCCTTGTATTAGAATGTTAACTATAGACTTGGTTAGTGTCGTAGCGTATAAATTTCTAAAATAATAAATATTTTAGAAAATGAAAAAAGAAGAGTGAAGAAACTTTGTTTGTTCAGGCTCATGGTCATGAAATAGGTTAAGGTAACATCATAGCCGATAGAAACACATAAAGGAAGGAAATCAATTATAATGTCGGAGGAAATTTAGTTTTTTCTATATATCTACGTATACATTTCCGTTTTTTGGTAGATAATTATATTATCGTAGTTGTTTGTGTCTTTATCTTTTCTTACCTCCTTGTAATCTTTGCATGTTCTGAAAAATACAAATATAGTTCTCAACAAAGAAAGAATTTCCTTTAGAAAATGCATTTTCATCTTATTTTTTTTAATGAAATTTATCAAATTTTAAATAATTCATATATTTGTAATGGAAATTCATTACATGATGAAATCAACTTTAATTAGACTGTTGTGCAATAAAAATATGGTCCTATCAAGAAACGAATTTCCAATCTCTGGACTTTTATAGGTTTTATTTTTGAATTGTTCAAAAACGATTTTGTAAAAAAATAAACTGCAACGGATCGTTGCTAAACTTTATCCAAATTCATTTGAAATATTAATATGTTTGTTCCTTTATTATTAATCACATTTCACTTGCAATTTGTAGTTCATATTGACATTAATTCAAAAATAATTCTCATTTAATAGTTGAGGAATAACCATTCTACGTTTGATTTTTGACATTTCGGTTTTTATTGGTAACCATTGCTGAAGACATGGAGGAATCGACTTAAAGTCAGGAATAGCCATCGATTCTCATCTAATACTTGAGGAATGACAATTCTACATTGGGTTTTTGACGTTTCGATTATTATTGGTAACCATTGCTGAAGGCATGGAGGAATCGACTTAAAATCAAAAATAACGATCGATTCTTATCTAATACTAGAGGAATAACCTTATTGCATTCCATTTTTGATGTTTTGACTATTAATGGCAACCTCTACTGAAAACGTGGAAGAATAGACTTAAAATCGAAAAGACTAAATTCTTTTATGGCAAACAACTCAAGCATGAGTTGTTTACCAAAAAGATTTTAGTCTTTTTGATTTTAAGTCTATTCTTCCACGTTTTCAGTAGAGGTTGCCATTAATAGTCAAAACATCAAAAATGGAATGCAATAAGGTTATTCCTCTAGTATTAGATATGAATCGATCGTTATTTTTGATTTTAAGTCGATTCCTCCATGTCTTCAGCACTGGTTACCAATAATAATCGAAACGTCAAAAACCTAATGTAGAATTGTTATTCCTCAAGTATTAGATGAGAATCGATGGCTATTTTGATTTTAAGTCGATTCCTCCATGTCTTCAGCAATGGTTATCAATAAAAACCGAAACCTCAAAAATCCAATATAAAATGGTTATTCCTCAAGTACTAGATGAGAATCAATCGCTATTTTTGGTTTAAAGTCGATACCTCTATGTCTTCAGCAATGGTTACCAATTAAAACCGAAACGTCAAAAATCCAATATAGAATGGTTATTTCTCAAGTATTTGATGAGACTCAATCGCTATTTTTGGTTTAAAGTCGATTCCTCTATGTCTTCAGAAATGGTGACCAATAAAAACCGAAACGTCAAAAATCCAATATAGAATGGTTATTCCTCAAGTACTATATGAGAATCAATCGCTATTTTTGGATTAAAGTCGATTCCTCTATGTCTTCAGCAATGGTTACCAATAAAAACCGAAACGTCAAAAATCCAATATAGAATGGTTATTCCTCAAGTATTTGATGAGAATCAATCGCTATTTTTGGTTTAAAGTCGATTTCTCTATGTCTTCAGCAATGGTCACCAATAAATACCGAAACGTCAAAAATCCAATATAGAATGGTTATTCCTCAAGTATTTGATGAGAATCAATCGCTATTTTTGGTTTAAAGTCGATTCATCTATGTCCTCAGCAATGGTCACCAATAAAAACCGAAACGTCAAAAATCCAATATAGAATGGTTATTCCTCAAGTATTTGATGAGAATCAATCGCTATTTTTGGTTTAAAGTCGGTTCCTCTATGTCTTCTGCAAAGGTAAGGGATAAGAAAACAACGCAGTTGCTATGGTTACTTATAAAATTTCCTCCCAAATTTTTAGCATTTCACAGAGAGAAGCCTATCCATTCTTATTTAAGCAAGGCTAAATGAGCTATATTAAAAGGTTCAAATGAATAAATTTTAAAGAATTAAAAAAATTAAAAAAGTACTCTCTTACTCTAGAGTAAAGTACTTTAAAATATAATTTTACTAAAAACTTTATTTATCCTTTTTTGTGGTCCCCAAGGTACTTAATTAGGATATTAAATTTCATCAAAATTGGTTAAGTCATTTTCAAGATATTTAGAAAAAACTAAAAAAGTACTGAAATAAAGTACTAATGTTTGTGGGTCGATATGTACCAAAATCTAATCAGCGCTTCATTTTGTTCAAAGAATGCTAGGTTTTCAATTTCATTTCAATCGGTGCAACGGTGTGGAAAAAATCGTGGGCCAAAAAAACGATAACATACATCCATCCATACATACATACATACATCCGCACGCACTAAATGAAAAAATGGCACTTTTTGGCCTCTCGACGAGACCCCATGTAATTTTTGGCAAAACCGTCACGTGCTAAAATTCAACCTAATTGAATACTACAATTTGTGACTTTAATTTAGTCCATGGGTTCCGTAGTCTTTACCTGAGGACCCTTTGAAGCCACGCTTGCCCCGAGAGCGATTGCAATACTTTACCCATGCTTTGCATTGGATAAAGTAAAAAAAAAAAATAAAGAGAACATAAGGCTACAAGGTTGACAAAAAACTTTTTAAGATAAAAGAAGGTAAAAATGATTTTTTTAAATAATGAATATTTCTGAAAATAAATCATTTTTACACCTTCATTTCAAGAACCTTAAAGTAGTGGTGAATTGATAGAAAATCAGCCCAAGGATAATGATAACCACAAATCCTGAATAAAATGATTTATTAGAACGTCATTTTCTCCCTCTTAAATAACCAAGAAGAAAAATGACGATCTAATAAATCATATTATTCAGAATTTGTGATTTTCATTGTCCTTTGGCTGGCCTTTCATCAATTCACCATTGAATTCTACCAATTCTTCTACAACAGAAAATACTTCTAAAGTCTTTTAAGTAATTTTGGAGAAATTATATGAAAGAACTAAAAATGCACTAAGCGATAAAATACTCTTTAAAGAAATTCAAATCACCTCCTTATTTTCTTAGTATTTAGTCACCACCATAGAGTAATATAGAGTGGAAAGCTACGGTATATAGAAAAAGTGACTCCAGGTCGAAAACTTCTAGTTCTTAAGAGCTATCCAAAGATCATAGAACATTCAAAGCCTTTCATAGATAAAAGATACATACCCTTTATGTAATATATATATAAGCGTATTTTTTACTCTTGATAATGTCACCAAAATTTGCCCCGAAGAGAGCGGTTTCCGCTATTTTATTGCCTAATGGTTTCGCCCTGGTCTCGCCGTCGAGCTCTGTAACTCGTATACGCTAAAATACATTGGTAGCTTATGGAGCCTTCCACTCTATATTACTATATGGTCACCACCACTAAATTCAAGATTACATAATTTTTGGTTCAACGATCTAAATGTGAAATTAGTAACACACAGAAATGGTGATATTTTTCTAAAAAAAAAATAATTGGTCTCGAGGGCGGAGGGACCTTGAACCTTGGTATTTTTTCTTTTCACAAAACAATAAAAATTCGATTACTTCATTTAGAAGATTCAATTCTTTTCGTTGTATAGCATTCGAAATAATAAAATCGATAGTCATGTTACTTAAAAGATGAAATCCCGGCTTCAACTTTATAATACGAAAAAATAAAAGATAAAAGAAGATTTGGAGTGATGACTAAGACATTAAAACGAATGAAGGCTCTTTTTTACATCTTTCTATTAATTTCTCTATTTGAAAGAGTTGGTAATTTTCTTTTAAACTTAAAATTGAGTTAATTTTAGGGAGTAGTATGTGGGAAACGGTGAACCGGTTGGAATTCTTTATAAATCATCATCATTATCTTTAATCTAGAGTGAATGATTGAGTCTGAGGGAGGGTCAGGGGGGTCAGAGGGGGCAAAGAAATTGAAAAGTGACCTTGAAGGCAAGGAAACAGAAATCTTGATAGAGCAACACACTTTCTCGGACGTCAATAGAAATTGTTCAATTGATCGGAACATTTTAATAGATTTTTTTTTTTTTTTTATTTGAATATAATTCAAATATGAGAAATATTTCAAATATCTTCGGTGAAAAATGGAAGAAAAAGAAAGGTGTATGTCATTGTCCGTCTGTCCGTCGGTTCGTCTGTCACTCACTGTGCCGTTAACCTCAAACTTGAGAACAGTCAGTCAGCCAACTCTGCCTGGCTGGCTGACTAGCTAGCAATTTTTTCTTCTTCATCGGAACAAGAGAAAGGTTTATTAGATATTGTTTCTCCTCAGTAGTTTTTTTTTACGATCCCCTTTTCTCTCCCCTAAAAAATACAAAAAATTGTTAATTCATTATACTTTTGTTATTGTGCTTGGAAGCAAGTAAAGCAATGACCTACGACTAAAGATCGGTTTTGTTTTTATTTTAAATAAAAAATAAAATAAAATTCATAGAAAACTACTATTTATTAAACGCGACTATGGACCAAGTTTTTAAAGATTAGTAAAGGGCAATTAAATTATTTTTTTTATGTTATAATTACATAACAAATAATGCAGATGGAAATGTGTTAAATTAAAATGTATTCATTATTAAAGCCTATTATAAATTGCTGATTTCCAATTTAATATTATGCTTGACAATTTAGGCCTATAAAGCCCAATCAGAGAACGTATCACTATCACTAAGAATAAGGAATTGGCCAAATAAATACCTAGGTGCGATTGGTTCTATGGTCGTACAATTTGGTCATTATTGAGTCAGATCAGTGGCACCGAGAAGTGGGGAGGGGGCACGGGCAGGGCCGTATTTCTAAATAGGCTAAGTAGTAGAAAATCATAGATCAAAGATGGTGTCATCTATTAATTCCGATTCCGGGTTCGATTCCCGAGGGGGTGAAAAACAACCCCTCTGACATATAATTAAAAATATTCCACTCCATCGGAATTAATAGATGACACCATCTTTGATCTATGATTTTCTAGTAAATTTGAATCTATTACCATCGGCAAATTAATATCTTTTATATTAAATTAGGAAAAGTCATTCCATTGCCCTTCGAATTTTGAATTTCTTCAAAATTCGAAACACTCAACCACCTTTATTTAAATTATATGGCATGGCTATATGTTTAAATTTAGAATCACTATATCGCGAAATTTTACAAATTAAGATAACAATCTTTGAGTAAAATATTTTACGCGTTTGCATATGTCAGAGAGGTTCGTATCCCGCAGGTGAGCCAGGTGGCCCGGATTGCTGTTACTGGCACTCGGGTTCGATTCCCGAGGGGGTGAAAAACAACCCCTCTGACATATAATTAAAAATATTCCACTCCATCGGAATTAATAGATGACACCATCTTTGATCTATGATTTTCTAGTAAATTTGAATCTATTACCATCGGCAAATTAATATCTTTTATAGGCTAAGTAGGCTGCATCTTAGAGCAGCAAATTTTCAGGGGGGGGGGGGGCAGTTATTTACTTTACAACAAAAAAAAACAAATAGATAACTAATCTGATTATATAATTTATTATATAAAAACATTAAAATTGTAGTTTTATGTAAACAAAATGAACTTTATGTTTAAAAGAGATGAAAATACTAATCAACTCCATCCTTTTGTTGTATAAAACAAATGTATTAATCAAATATGAACTATAGAGGGGGCGGCAAATGGACTTTAGCCTATAGGCGGCATACTATTAAATCCGACCCTGGGCCCGGGCTCCGGGATCTGAAGGGAACCCAAGAATCACCAAATAAAATCGGAAAGGGCATATTTCTGTATAAAGACCCTGAGTACGATTTTTTTCAGGCATAAACTCAATAATAAATATTTTAATGAGGGGCAAGGTGACCAACCCCGTGCCCTAGAAAAGCTCTAGGCTGTCCTGGGTCACATAACTATTTTGGTGTGTTATCTTAAATTTAGAGCCCAAAATAACCGTAATCTGGCAACATTGACCCTCCAACCAAGTTTAATATTGTTATATTTTGTTGCATATTCAAATTTTTATCAATACTTAAAAAATAGTAAATAAATAAAGATTTATAATTTAAATAAACAAGCAATTAAAATATTACATATTATAGTGAAATATTTATTGAATATGTAAATTACTTTTAATAATATAGATATTCAAAAAAATTCATAATAATTTGAATTAAAAACTTACATATTGGAAATTTCAAAATGTAATATAAACATCAATAACATGTTCTTATGATAGTTAATTTTGTTGTAGGTGTGTTGCATAGGATTTGTTTAATTGATTATACTATAATTGGATGCATTTCCTAGAAATTTCAAAGGACAATGCTGTTTGTATTTTCCCCCTACCCGTTTGGTGGTGTGATTATTGCAACTGGCCGGGGTGAAAGCCCTCGAAGGAGGCCACAAGACAAGAAGAAACGTCAAGTCCCCAGGACAGATTGCCTGTCGATTGCATCATAGAATGCACACTCTCCCCACTACCAGTATCAACCATTTGGCAGACATATACATGGCATACTTTATATTTTTTATTAAATAATAAGTAGTTCATTATTTAAAATATTCAAGAGGAATATAATGTTTTTTTGTCCATTTGGTTTTGAAACCTTTTCTTTAATCATCAGGTCGATTTGTAGTTGTAACTGAGAAATACTTAAAATATTATATTATTATATAATTTTTTATGAGTTATACCCTTGAGGATGATGATGATCATCAAGTATACGGCCCTAAGAGTTATTGATTCAATTTGCGTCTAGGGGAGGGAAGGCAGCTGCCCCTCCTGACCATACCTGGTTACGCCCCTGTCGACACTAATATGGTCCGGTTTTACTTTTTAGAAGGAACCTTATTAAAAATCATTGGAGTCACCCAGAAAACCAGTATAATAAAAACAGGACTTAAGTACTTAAATAAAATGTTTTTTAAGTTGTAAAATTACAAAATATTTTTGCTTGGAGTATTTCCTGAGTACGAGTACCATGTAGAGATAATTCATATGGAATCCTCCCCCCCTTTGATTTCACATATATTTTTTAAATACAAATAAAAAATGCAAAATAATGTCATTTTCTTGCTGTTGTAATATGAGTAAATTTTCATTTAAAGAGGGATAAAGGTTTTGAGAAAGGTTTCATTAAAAACTATCTCCGCAATTCTTCAGTTTAAATAATATTTCAATTAAATATAGAATATGATTCGAAAAAAAAATTTATATAGACAATACTATTTGAAATATTTAATTTTAAAAGTTAATAAGTAAAATGAGATCCACCAAAGGAAATAGGACGTGGGACTTTTATAGAGATGAAAGAATTGAGAGAGAATCATTTGGAAATGAGCATATTCGTCAAACCAGTCTACAGGCTGAAACTCTGATGATGATAGAGAGATTGGTACCTTTTTCGCCTATTTAAATAATTTAATATCGATGAAGAATTAGAGAGGTAATTTGACCAAGATCAAGTTTTTATTTATATATTTTATTTTTTTGTCCATCTAGAGAAGCAAATGCTTCTTGGACTGTTGATGAAATACAAATGGCTGCCCCAATTTTATTACTCTTCCAGGTAAATTATTACATGAAAGAGAAGGCGAATTTCGAAATTGATTGAATTTCGACTAATAAGGCTTATCGTTTTAAACTGCAGGCCAATTGTTTTATAACTTATTCTACTTAAAGCACTGGCTGAAATTTTTCAATAGAAATTTTAATTGCACATTCTTATTCTACCTGAGTACATTAATTCGAATAGGACAATAAAACACTCTTAACCTTCAAGTTAATAAGAAAATATTCTCAGGTCATATATGAAGATATATGAACAACATTTGATAATTTTTTTTTTTTTTTTTTTGGCTTTTCGGCCTTTCTAGCCATAAGCCTAATTACGATACTAGTTATATTTATTTTATTTTTTAAATTTGTCTCTACCCCCGGGAGTCAGATTTTAGCTGGATGCCTCGAGTCGGATTCGAACCCGGGTCCCCTGGTTAGCTCGCTGTCACGCTACCGCCTAGCCTATCTGACCCCCCATAATTATTTTTTTACTTGATAAATTGAAAGTTCTTTGCCGAGAGTACCAGAATTTTTCAAAATTGAAGAAGACAATAAGAGAGTGTGTCTTCTGCTGAAATTATAAATCTTTAATTTATTTATAAAGTTTCAAGAGCTTTGTCCTCTTTCATCAGTCTATTACAATTGATTAACGGGAATTAATATAGTAATAGACTGAAAGCTCTCAAACTAAAGTCTCGTTATAAATAAATTAAAAATTTATCATTCCAGCAGAAGACACACCATTTTTATTGTCTCCTTCAATTTTACTTGATAAATTACCAATGATTAAAATAGAGAAACAAGAGATTAGAAAAAAAATCTGGAAGTATTATTTACTTTTAATACTATTTGTACTATAGTTGATTACTTTCTAAAACAAGAATTTGTTGATTATTTTTCGGTTTATATATTATATGGATATCCAAGAGTTTTTTTTGTAATTGCTTTTCATAATTTATATTAATCCTATTTGTTGATTTCATTGTAATATAACAAAGAAGCTGCTAAGACTAGTTTTGAGCTTAATCGCAGTTAAAATATTATTTATATACAGTTAGATGCCTTCGTCGACCTTTTTAAACCCTGAAGAAGGAAGGACGATCCTCCAAAACATTGGATTTTTAAAGAAGATGAATATGACGTTCTAATAAAATCTTTTATTCACAATTTGTGGTTTTCATTATTCTTGGACTGCCTTTGCAACAATTCAGAATTTCAGAGTTCTATGTTCTATCACTCAATCCTGAATATAGATACCTCTATTCAATTAAATTTTATAGTTATAATGAACTATAGTAGTGAGTTTTAAATGTAAACTATTTAATTATAAATTTTTATTCAACCACCTGAAAATAATTAGTTTAATTAAGAAAAACGTATCAAATTAAACAGGAGACCCTGACAGATCGATTTCTCTACCAAAATCCCTCTAATGTAGAATTTACATAGAAATCGTTAGAGCGGTTTTCGAGACTATATACACAAGAATTGCTCATTTAATAGTATAAGATAGAATATAATTTAAAAATCAATAGGGCGGCGTTGCCCCCTCCCTTATTTATCGAGTTTCGAAGAGGAAGTATATCGTAAATGAATATTTTACTATTTTGTTTTCAAATCCGACTATCGATCTTCAAAGTGTGGCCTAGAGAAGAATATAATAGCCATTAGTTTTAATATTCTCATTCTAAAAAACTAATTCACAAGAACTTGAAAACAACTTCAAGAATTAAGTTTCGAAACGTTCTGCATTGCGATAAGATCATCTCATTAAAAATTGGACATCCAATCATGGTTTCAGTCAAATCATTTTTTTCTCAATTGAAGCATTAAATTTAGTACATATTAATTGAGCTTAAAGCGAAATTTTTCAAACTTGACACTGATTATTTATTTATTAGTCATAATATTTTATCAATCATTTATATATATTTATAAATATGCAAATACTTTCTTTTGCAAATTATCTTAGCATTAAAATTAACATCCTGTTGAGATTAATTAATATATAGGTCAAAAAGTACATTTCTCATCCACTATCTCTTTCTCTATAAACTTCAGCTTTCTTTCTTTCTAATAAAATATTTCTGGATTTCCGATAAATTCTATTCATAATTTTTTTATCCGCTCACATCACAAATCAATAAATATTTTGTATTTTTATTTTGCATCATAATAGATTAAAATAAATAAATTAATAAAATAAAAATAATCTATTAAAATTTTTATTTAAATTTAATGAAATTGTTAATTTTATTTATTTATTTATTTATTGTTTTTTATAAGAAATTTAGAGAAATTTACTGATCGTCATGGAGTGAATTCATGACAAACAACTTTGTTCTAATTTGGAATTGCCGTATATACCTTGATCTATTTTTTGAGAGAAATTTAAATTATTAGCTCGTTTCAGTGTATAAATCATTAACCTTTAAAGGTATACGAAATTTATTAATATGATATCAGAGAGGGCTTGTTTTAAAAGCGGTTAAATCCAAACAAAGACAAATCTAATATTTAAGTTTTTGAATTGTTATGAGTCTATAGTCAAATTTATTTTAATATATCCATTGCACAGATCTAATACAATAGTTACGGATCGAGTCTTATTTTTCAAATACAAAAAAATCTGTCATTTAAGCAAATAAGAGTGAAGGAACTTTGTAAAAAATTGATTAAAAATAACCAAAGTAGCCTTGACGGCAGCACTAAAGGAGTGTATGATCGTTTTGTTCATGAAAAGATAGAGCTAAAGAGATACAATATGTTGCTATATTTGCTTCCCCATTGGAATGAATACTTTACCCGTGTTCTACAATCTTCACTCTTTATCATCTACCTCCACAAAAACGTATGAAAATAATCCAGGTCAATTTGGTCAAGATAAATAGAAACATCCCGATAAACAGCTTAGTGACTCCCACCGAAGTCTCCTCCATTACCTATTTAAACATCCCATGCAAAATTGTGGAAATTTTCTTTCAAATAGTTCCAGTTCGAGTCTTTAGAACCCAAGTGGCCACGGGCAAGCCTTACCTTATTCTTCTAAATCTGTTCTAATCAAGAATCTCACGAAGTGCCACTAATACTATGTTTCAAGCAAAAAAATGCAGTTCCACTGTCGTGTTTCTTAGAATACTATCATTTTTGAACTCGAATGGATAGTATTATTAAAACAATAGGTTGTAAGTCTATATTGGCTATGACATGTACTAATAATCAACCTAATCAAAATCTTCATGATAATACTCGAGCACCTGCTCTATAAAGTGATAACACATTCCATAAGTCAATTTTCAGGTTGATTTTTCGTAAGCAGTATAATATGTTCATCCGTCTACATTTTTTTGAATTCTCGAATATTTTACGAGATAGGGAAATCAATCCCACTCTCAACCCCTTTTAGTCGCCTCTTATAAGAAGCGGGGGATACTGTGGACCAATTCTTACCCTATTCCACAGGGAAATGGCTCATTTTATATTTTTATTAGACAAAATCCCTCAAAGGCCGGTAGCGATATATTTTTTCGTACAAGTTTACTCAAGTGAAAATTGTTTTGCAATTACGTATGACGTAAGTAAATATATAGAATATCAAAATTATATTCGATCCCTTATATAATTGAAGAGCTTAGAGAAAAAATATGTTAAGTTACATTTTAATAAAAAATTGAAATTTCTCGATGGGAGAGCTTGCTATATGGTGTTCTTTAATTTCAATAAACCATCAAAAGAGGCAGTTTTAAAAAGATAGACATGTTATGTACATTGTACATGGTATACAAATAAAATTTAAGACAATTTTCTCAAGTTTTGTTTTTATTTAATTTAAAATTGAAGAGGTTAGATGAAGAAAATTAGAAATGAAGTACTTCTGGAAAGAATTCAAGAAAAAAAATTGAGAAGAGAAAAGCTCATATAATAGAGTACACGTCAAGAATGCTAAGGGATATATAGGAAGAAAAGGGGGATAGAAAGGCCTTAATTATAATATTTTTCTAGATAATGTAAGTTATGGGATATGAGACATTTTAGAGAAGTGAAAGAGTTGACAAAGGATGGGGTGGAATGAATGGAGCGTCAAACCAGTCTTAGTCCTATATACTCTGAATAGTGGAACAAAATTACTAAATATTACCCTAAAGGAAATAAATAGATTGTCTTAAAATTTACCAATCAAGCTCCTTTAGTTGCTAAACTTCTAAGTTCCATGGGGTCGGATGCTTTCATCATGCGAACTGTGTGTTAACATAACAATAAATATTATAATTTTTAAACGATACATTCTTTTCATCCGCTCGTAAAAAACAGTACTTTAGTCCTTCGTTAAAAAGTCTAATGCATCGCCTTGGATTCCTGCTGCAAGTTTCTCTTCTTTCTTTCTCTATTAATAACTCTATCTACGTAATAATTTGCATAATCGGAGATGCCTGAAGAATTTATATGTTATCGGCAAGGTATTAAGCTACGCGTGGGTGCGGATGTTTTAAAAGAGAAAGGGCGACATAATCGTTAGTTAACCTTTTCTATCTAGGTACCTATTTAATTCCTTCTCTGCCCAAATTAATGATCCAAGAGGATGTTTTGAGACAACAAAAAATTATTATTATAGCTAATATATAAAAATATATTATGCAATTATCACACCTTGACTTCAATTAGTTAACCTTTTCCAGAGGTTAGTTCCGTCTTCGGTGAATCACAAGTCACGATCCGTGACGTCAAACAAATAAATGGCTTTTTTTTCAATACAATAAATTATATAAAAGTGGAAAAGAGTGATTTAAATGAATGAAATATAATTATCTATAATAATAAATAATCGATTAGTAAATGCTAAATATTATGGATTTAAGTCTGATTTCATCAACAAAGATTTTATTCTATATTATCCTTTTGAAATATATTCGTAGCGCTCAGGAGAGCCTAGACCCCACAGAAAAATCCTCTATCCCTGGATACGAGTCTGAATCGTAGTTATAGTGTAGTGAAAATAAAATATCATGTAAAATAGATTTTTTTGGATTTTCGGCCTTTCTAGCCATAAGCCAATTTACGATACTAATTTTTTTAATTTGTCTCTACCCCGGGGTCAGATCTTTAGCCGGATGCCTCGAGTCGGATTCGAACCCGGTTCCACTTGGTTAGGAGGCTGGCACGCTACCCTTAGCCTAACCAGACCCCCCCCTAAAATAGATTTAATTCCTAAATTGAAAAAATTGTATTAATTGTTTTTATTAAATATAAAATAAATATAAATCTTTTATTATAAAACAAAATCCAAACGTTTCTGGGGGATTTATCTCTTTTTCAATTGAATTTGTTAAAAAAGAAAAAAGTTTCTTTACGAAATGAATTTAAAGGAACTATAATATAAGCATTTCTTAAAGCAACTATTTTTTCAATCTTTTTTAAAATTCCATCGATAAAGGAAGAAATTCTTCTGAAACGTTTGGATTTTGAAAAAACATTTTTTAATTGTTATATATAAAAGATTTGTATTTATTGAAGGAGACAATAAAAGAGTGTGTCTTCTGCTGGAATTATACATTTTATTTCTTATTGATTTGTATTTATATAATTTTAATTCTTAAATAAGTGAAAATATTATAAATACATGTTTATAAAAATTAATTGAATCCGAATCTGTTTATCGGTGTACGCCTAGTAGGTAGGCATAATATTGAATTCACTCTATTTTTTCTCTCTTGCTCTACGATATGTGTTTAAAAATGATTGAAGGGAAGGAATTTAAGAAAATAATGTTTATTAATTTAATGATCATTTATGTTATTATTATTCATTTTTATTTAACAACGTATAACAAAATTCTAAGCGAATAGCCTAAAATTCTTAAAATTTCAAATTTTCAAATGAGATGCGCCACCTCTTCGCGTTGTCCGATCGTCCTTAAATTCCGTACAAATTATTTTGTTACCATACCTCATAACTTGAGTTTCTGTCCCGAAAAATTATACGAAAAAAATTTCACCAGGTATGATCCACCTTAATGAGCACCACCTCCGATTTTAGGTTAACTGATTAGCTGGGCATTGATATGGTCAAGTCGGTTAGCCTAAAATCGGAGTGGGTGCTCATGCTCATACTTGATAATGATCCCAGAATAAATCGATTGAAACGTCGTGTTTATATTTTATTATTTGTTGTGTGTTTTCATTTAACAGTTATAATTAATTATGTGTGAATTAAAAAAATTTCAACCTATATCTCGATTAAGTTATTAAATCGCATTGGAGAAACACAATAACAAGAAAATTTCAGATTAAAATACCTTTAATCGAGATTAAAAAATTAAAGTGAAACCGGCTTTATATGGTGAATTATTTTTTCTTTGGTTGATTAAATCTTAAGAATGCTATTTTCTAACTCTTTTTCTTTCTATCTTATCCATTGATTGTGTTATGTAACTATGCAACACACCGCAAAGTCAGACGCCACGTATCATTTCCTCATTCCATTTTGGGCTGACTCGATCGGCATTTCACAGTTGATTTCCCTTTCGATAGCAGTTTTACTTATACACAATACATATAAATACTGAATTCGTAATTACAATAAGCTAGGCAGTATGCCACACGACATTCATTTATTCACATTTCTATCAAACAAACATTTAAATTTAACAGTTAAATAAAATAATTGTTTTTTTGTCTAGCATAACTTAAAAACAGCATATGACTTAATCATACCCTCCAACGACTCATTCCTATATTATAAATAATTTTATTTCTATTATACAACAATAATTAAAATCATGCAGAATTTTTTTTTATAATCAAAAATAAAAAAAAATTTGTTTTTATAGATATCTGGCTGGATTATAATTTAATTTTTAAAAACTTTTTCCCAGTACAAATTTAATATCGTATCGTCGTTGAATTTTTAAAATATTTTTTTACTAGCTCTTGCTTTTTATAAGGTATTTCAAAAAAAGAGAGAAGCTACAATTGCAATACTTCTCCATATTACGTACTAGTATGGTACGCCAAAAATAATAAATTCACTTATTAACCTCTGTAAATTCTTATATGGAATTGAAGAGTTTTTTCATAATTTCAATTTAAGAATAACTAATATATATATATATTGAAGAGAAAGAATTCAATTTTTATGACAAATTCTAAGATTTTAGTAGAAATATTATTAAATTGCGATATCAGAGGGAATTCATCCCCTCAGGAGTTGAACCTGAGAACTAACATGCTTTCCGGGCAGTCAGCTCACACCCTCGAGACAAAAACTCTCTCCCGAGGATGTGAGCTGACTGCCCGGAAAGCATGTTAGTTCTCAGGTTCAACTCCTGAGGGGATGAATCCCCTCTGATATCGCAATTTGATAATATTTCTACTAAAATCTTAGAATTTGTCATAAAAATTGAATTCTTTCTCTTTTAAAATACATTTTGGTTAATCTGAACTCAAGCTGATTTTTTGAAAAACATTCCAACTATTTTCAAAAAAAAGAAAATCTTTAGATTTATATTTTTTTTAGTTTAAGATTTTCTTAGATAAGAAACAGTTAATCGAAAAGATAATTATTTCATCAATACCTATAATTTATACTAAGTTTGTTAACGAAGTTAATTGGATGATTAATTAAATTTGCCTTAATAATATTCATGAGTTTTACTTTAGATAAGCAATTTGTTTGTTTTACTTTTAATTTATGTTAAATATCGTAAGTAGGTGGTCGAGTTATTTTTTTTTCTCAAATTTCTCTAGTTTTTTCCTTATATGTATATTATTAATTTGTATTTTTTCGATATTATCTAATAATAGAAATTCGAAATTAATCAAAACATTTCCTAAAATTAGATAATACTGCAATAGTAGAAAAAATTAAATATTAAAATTAATTTTGATGTTTGGTGATTAGCATATTTTAGAAATTTCATTAATTCATGAATTTTTTGTTAGAATTTCATAATCATATAATTAAAAATATACTGTTATTCGCTACGCCCCAATCTCTGGGCGATTCGAGTATTGATTTCACTAAAAATTTAAATTTTTTGTCCTTATTATTTATTTATTATATTTTTTTTATTTATTTAAATTAGTGTAGAAAATTATGAATTTCCAAAAAAAAAACTTTTAAAGCATAATTTTTTTGGTCAATATATAGTATATATGAATTCCGTTTTCACAATAATGCAACTACGATACAAACACTCGTTCTGGTGCCATATACAGTTGGTATTTTCTTTGTGAAGAAGTGATAACATTTTGGGGTTGCTAGATTTCGAATTTCCATGGCTTTCATTACTTCAAATATAAACGTTCATTTCTATTTGTTGTTTAATGGAAATCAAATTCTGGATATCAGAAAAAATCGAATATTTAAATGGGAAAATGTTGAGTAAATTGAATTTTGCCACAAAAATTTTCATTAATAATAATTTATACCATTATACCAAGTTTTAGGTTTCTTAGACTTGCCATACAACGATTGACTTCGTTTGTTTTTTTTGATCGTTTATTAGAAAATATTCGTGTTTTTAATATTTTAAACAAATTTTTTCGATTCTAGCCAATTTTAAAATGTAAGCTATCTCAATGTAAAATAATTTTTTAATAAATCCACTGGTTTTTTGCCAAGAAAATAAAAACGCCTACGCAAATTTTATTCCTTAAAGAAAATAGCTTTTAAAATTTTACATAATTCTTTGAAAGTTCTCAGACACCGTACCGAGTCTTCATTAAGTTATTCTAGTAATTAAAAATAAATCCAGCGTAAAGAAAAGTTAATTTAAAAATAACTTGTTTCATCATCATGGTTAAAGTCTTCCACGTTAGCTTTATAAATAAGAAGACACAGTCCAGAGCAGAAAGCCTTGAATTTCTTTCGTCCTTCAAAACCTTCTCTTCTATAGATCTCGAGATATTTCTGTATCAATTTACAACATAAAAAAAGAAACAAAACACTAAAACGATTGAACCGGTGTGTGTGCAAATAAAAGCATCGTAGGCTGCTCTATCGAGGAAGCTTATATCAAGATATTGCCAACATTTCAATTGTATTTTAAAACAAATGGTTTCCTAGCTAAAAGTTTAATATTTCCGTTTTTTTTTCTTGTTAATTTATTGGCGTATTCAAATTTTCTTTATCCAAGTAAAGAGCATTTAATTAACGTTGGTAATTACTTCATGAGCATGTGTCATTCTTTCTTTTTCAATGATAATTAAAGCCTATTCAGCAACATCTTAGAACATTGTTTTTCTCAAGTTGTTGAAACAATACAAAAATATATTTATTTATATAATTACCCCGCACTTAGAAGAATTTCATGAATATTAAAACATATGGTCTTGTATTAAAATCCGCATTTCAAAA
The DNA here is from genome assembly GCA_024734495.1 of Forficula auricularia. Lineage (NCBI taxonomy): Eukaryota > Metazoa > Arthropoda > Insecta > Dermaptera > Forficulidae > Forficula > Forficula auricularia. The sequence continues at coordinate 13,762,522 of JALMQS010000055.1, read as the reverse complement.
ACGATTGCGATTAAATTCATAAAACAAGTAATTAAAAAGTGATATTTTATTAATCACATCCTCATAATTCAGAAACAATTAAAAAATACTTTACCTATACTTCGAAGTAAATATAGTAAAAAGGACTCTCAGAGTAAAACTTTTTTATACTAAAAGTAAACAGTAGAATCTCGATTAACCCGATTAATCGCGTTACGACTTAACAGCTATGCCAAATTTTTAATATAATTAAGGACCCCATAAGAAAATGGATTAAGTCACATTTCATAAATTTTGAATGAGAGAAATTTTAAACTTTCAATATTAAAAATATATACTTAGAACATCCCAATCGAGTATAAGCAATATAATTATACTGTCAAATTTATTTCTTTTAAAGGAAGTACATTTAAAAAAAACAATTAAATTATGAATAAAGACAAGGACTGTGAACGTTCTTTCCATTTCCACTAAAAATAAGAACCTTTATATCTCGGTAACTTACTTGTTACTTGAAAGTAATTTCATCCGTACTGTAGTGACGATGGCTGGCCTCTAGAAGGCGTCATAAGCTCATTTCCGAAAAAATGGATTTAGCCCATTCTTCATGAAGTCTTCAATTATTTATTAGTTATTTTAATAAGAATATATTTTGAGAATTTATTATGATGTTAGGTAGAGTGTACAATATACAATCATTTCTTTGCATTTCGTAAGCTTAATACTGTTTCAATTGATAGTATAATACATTTTTCAGTTATGTCCAGTTGTATGAAAAGAAACTGTATTATGAGTTTTGTTTGAAAATGTTATGTCTACAGCCCAACATCTGGAACACCGTGGGCCCCTTATTACGATTATATTAATGAAGAACTCGTAATCTCATTAAAAACATTTATTTTCAATAATATCAACAAACATATAAATATAAATATAAACAATAGAACGATTAACAATACATCAAGTAAGCGTTGTACGCATCAATTCTCCCCTCCTTAGAACGCGGACGCAGCTTCCCACAGGATCATTCTTCTTTCTTCTTAGTTTTAAAATAACTTGAGTGATATTTAACTAACCTTCCCCTACCCCTATCAATTAAGTAAACCCAAATGCTTCCGTATCTCGTACGGCCCTTCAAATTTTGATGCAAAACCTGCATTATATCCCTCCGCAGCATTTGAGAGATGTACCATTCTAACATATACCTTATCCCCCACTGCAAATCGCTTTTCATTCAAACTATCCCCTTCTTTTTTATCCGCGTTCTCCCGAATACTTCTCTCCACCTCTTGCTTCCTTATTTCCCTCAATCTTTCGCTCCTCCTTACCCACCTTTCCTCAGTCTCATCCCATTCCGATTCAATATTAAGTTCCCAGTCTTCAGGTCTATATAATATCCTACCTAACACCATTTCCGCCGGGGAATAACCCGTTAACGAATTAATTCTGTTCCTTAAATTCAATAAAATCTTGGGTAATTTCAAGTCCCATTTATTATGATCCCCATCCATCAACTGTACCCTGAGTAGGGTTTTAATATCTTGATTATGCCGTTCCACCGGATTTGCTCGTGGATGATAGACGGGTGTAGTAAATCTTTCAATTCCCCATTCCTCCATTCTTTTTATCCATTCTCGGCTAGTGAACTGAGTTCCGTTATCCGACAAAATACACTTTGGGAAACCAAGTCTCGGAAAAATGTCGAATTCCAAAACATTCAAAATTTTTCTTGAAGTAGCCTGGTTCAGCGGAAATGCTTCAATCCAACGTGAAAAGCAATCTAATATGACCAAGACAAATCTTTTGCCATTCCTTGTCCGTGGATAGGGTCCCATTAGATCTATGCTTAACATCTCCCAAGGTTTATTAGGTTTCCGACGGATCATCGAATCCTCCCTGGGGTTAGTATCCGGTTTAGCTCGGGCACATATATGACATCGTTCAACAAAACTCCTAATTTTAGGTGTCATTCCCCACCAAAAATATCTAGATCGAATTTGATTAGTAGTTTCCCTTATCCCGGGGTGACCATCCCTTTCGTGACTATTTTCAATAATTTCAACAAACATATAAATATAAATATAAACAATAGAACGATTAACAATACATCAAGTAAGCGTTGTACGCATCACCCTTAAGAGGGTTGGTATCTTGCTAAGGGCCAAAAAAATTAAGAACTAGTGTCGAAGAAAAACTTTGGTTATTTTTTACTTCATTAACTTATTTTATTGTATTTGGATAACAAAAGCTTGGGGCTTTGTCTTGCAATTGGGTTTTAATACAATTCTTAAGTTGTTTTATTAGAAAACTTACTTACTTGACAGGTGAGGTAAAATTAAGTTAATTTAAAAAATAATTAATTTATAATAATCACTGAAAAAGTTGTTTAATTAATATACGTTTAAGTTCGCGGGCTACAAGTTATTTGATATTGTACATTCACTCCACTCACTAAATCGTTTACATCCTTACTACAGTATATTAACGTGTATATATGATATATCTGTACAATCTGAATCTGTGTGTTATTCGTTGTTATAATATATTCGGGAAAAATTACAGAAAATTTTGTATTAATAAATTGCACACATATGTCAAGTTTTAAAATTCTTTCTGAAAATTTTTACTTCCAAAAGAATTACTGGAAATCGTACCGAGTCTTGAAGAAGTTATCAGCATTTTCTTCCAATTTATTTATATAATTTATTTAAAAATAGTTAAATTTTTTTTTAATAACCCCTACTATAATTTTGTTTTTCTTTTGTTTCAGCATCGGCACAAGAGAATTTCAAATGTCCAGATGATTATGGCTTTTATCCACATTCCCGGTCATGTGACAAATACTGGAAATGTGATAATGCCGCTGCAGAGCTGAAGACATGCGGAAACGGATTGGCTTTTGACGCCAGCGATTCAAAATTCCTCACAGAAAATTGCGACTACCTCCATAATGTTGAATGTGGGGACAGATCAGAACTTGGTATCAATCATTCCTATATTTTTTTTTTTAATTAATAGAGATTGTGGTGTTGGTGCAAGGTGAAACATCTTTAATAAGATCAAAGTAAATAAATATTTTATGAGATATTAATTTACTATGAGTTAGGTTTTCTAGGTCACTTGTTTCACGTTAAAAATTAAAAAAATAAAAGAGGTAAATTTTTTCAATATATATATTTCGGGCTATCAACCCGTCTTCAGGAATTACAGAAAATAATTAGTTATTTTCTGTAATTCCTGAAGACTAGTTGATAGCCCGAAATATATATATTGAAAAAATTTACCTCTTTTATTTTTTAATTTTTAACGTGAAACAAGTGACCTAGAAAACCTAACTCATAGTAAATTAATATCTCATAAAATATTTATTTACTTTTATCCTTATTTATTTTTTTATTGAAAAATAATATAAATTTGATTATGTATATTACTAGTAGGTCAAAGAACCCACATTCCTCTCAGGAACCTCCATTTTGGGACCACATGGAATGATGGCATGCATTTAAAAATATAATAGACAACTTTTTTCTAAATATCACATTTATTAACTTTAAATTAATCTTTCTTGAACACCTGAGCTTAAGGATTTAAAAATATTTTATCGCCCCCCTCTATTTCGGATCTTTTAGATCGAAAATTTTCCAGCCTCTGACCATCAAAGCCTTAACAAGAATTTAAACATTGCGTTTTGGTTAAATATCTATTTAAAAATTATTTATTTTAATTCAAGTAAAACTAAGATGACTTCATTGAAGAACTGTTAAAGAGTACTTACAGTTGTGGAAAAATTTAATTTTTGGCTAAAATATTTAATAGTCAAAGATGTCACGAAAAAAAGTTGATATGTGATAATTAAAAAATATCTAATTTATGTGTTTTTAATAATTACAGAACCACCAATTTCTGCACCACATTGTGAGCGGCTATACGGTATCTTCGCTGATGTCGGTAAATGTGACGTTTTCTGGAATTGCTGGAATGGTGAAGCCAGCCGTTATCAGTGCTCACCTGGATTAGCTTACGACCGGGAAGCGCGTGTTTGCATGTGGGCTGACCAGGTCCCCGAATGCAAAGTCGAAGGTCCAAATCAAATTTTAATTAAAAAATTAAATAATAATAATAATAAATATTTTTATAACTGAAGTCAAGTGTCAAATTTTTAATCTGTTCGAATAAAATCAAAGTCTCAGATATGATCTTGGATAATGAGTTTGAATCTCAACAAAAAAATGCCAAACGAATGAGTAGAAATAATTTTTTTTCAATATTAATTCACTTTGCCTATTGAACAAATAAATTTGTTCTATTCAAACTCGTTGTTTAGGAAATCACGTGGTTTCTTCTTCTGAATCCGAGTTGTTATGGATAATTTTTATTCCGATTCAGCAGATGACACCCATGTGATTTTCAAAAGAAATTTAATTCTGCTACTATTGGCAAAATAAACTTTCAATCAGGGTCTAGTCATACTATTGCCTTACGAGTTTCACTAACTTTTAATTAAAGTAAATCTTTGGGATGAACGTTTTAGAATCATTTGACTGGCATTTTTTTTAAGACGAAGATTCAAATATTTGTCTCTAAATATTTTAAGCGTATATTGGATGTTAGGTTGGTATCGCCCTGGAGGACCTACATTGATTTGAATTGCTTTTTGGCACTTGGGTTCAATTCCCAAAGGAATGAATACGACCCTTCTGACATATGAAAGACATTAATCTTAACAATTTGAGGTAGAATACACCCACACGGGATTCATTCCCCCAGTATATTTTATTCACTTGTAAAGAATTAGAAGATGTTTTTATTACCTACTTTTTGTTGTTAAGTTATAAAACTTGATTATTTTTATTTATAGCATATACTTATTGCTATTTTAAAACAATTTTTAATATATGTTTTAGTTATGTGACTGAAGATGGTAAAAAATTTTAAGCAAAACGTCTCAGTGAGAAAATTTTATTTTTCCATCTGGCTGCTGTCACACTTTGCCTTTCTCATAATAAATTAAACATACACTTAAAATCATTCTTATAATAATGCATATTCAATATTATAATTATATATAATTTACATATCGATTATACTAGATCTCGATAAAAATTACTTCAACGTGGGTGGGTCCGTTATATGGACGTTTCCTAAGCTGTGGTCCACAGAAAAAAAATAAAAAAACAAACTTTTTTGGAATAATTTTACGAAAATTTGATGATCGCACAATGTAGCAGTGAAATGTGCTATTTATTGAATAAATAACCTGGATTTTTTATTAACGCATTTATTACAAATTAAAATTAGCACTATAAATAATATGATAATGTTTATTATATAAAAAAGAGCCGCGTAAAAATTTTAGAAAATATACTGATCCGCGGTCGAAAAAGTTTGAGAAACGCTGCTTTATGATAAAATAGGATCCAAAGAGGTGTATTAAAATTATCAAGAACAACTTAGATTTTAGTTAGAACTTAGAAATTTAATTTTGTTAACTATCCTTAAAATGAACTTCATGCTCACCTGGTGTTTCTGTGGGATTTCAGAAGTGGCCGGAGGTTTCAACTGCCCTGCTGCTGGTGAATTGGCCAACACTGGTTCCTTCTCTCGCCACGCCCATCCTGATGATTGCAGAAAATATTACATCTGCTTGGAAGGTGTTGCCCGAGAATATGGATGTCCCATTGGTACCGTTTTCAAAATTGGTGATTCTGACGGTAGCGGTAACTGCGAAGATCCCGAAGATGTTCCCGGCTGGTGAGTTATACCTTTCTCTCCCGTCCATTTATTAACACGTCCTAGAACCCAATAAAACATAATTAAATTAATAGATAAAAGAAAAATATATATTTTATTGAAATTTTAACAATTTCTTTTTCATTTTTGTGAAAATGATTAAAATCAGAAGTTGGCAAATTCATTAAAATCATTTCATATTCAAACATGTTACTTAAATCAAAATCTCTTGATATTTTAAAGATAAATATAGAGTACAAATACAAACTGGAATATTAGATTACATGCCATTTTTAAAATGTTAATCCTAGAGAAGCCATATTTTTCGTTTGTCATCTAAATAGATTGGCGAATCAATTGTACAAATATAGACCATATTGAAATGTATTCAAATTATACAATTACATTATGGAATTAGCAGAAATTACACATATAGAATTGTAATGCACTTCGGAAATTAATTATCATATTCGATTTTCCCTGATTCTTGAAATCTCTCGGAACTCCAGTACTTGTTTTATTTAAAACACCAATTATAATAAAATTCCTGCTCAATAAAAACTAAACAAAAATAAAAGCATATCTTAGTAGAATATTTTACGCTGATTCTCATCTGATTTTTAAATTTTTATAACATTTCAGATTTTGAGATGTTTCTAGACAAAAATGTCGAAAAAGCAAAATTTGAAATCAAAATATTTTGTTCCCTTAATAGAAAACGGCTTCCCCGTTGAATTGCAATACACCGCTTGCTTTTATTTCGATTATATATTATTTAAAGTAAATTAACTAAAACTACATTATTTTAAGGGATAATATACATAGATAAAAACAAAATATGCTCTTAGTTCTTTTAGTTATAAATAGAGTTCTAATTGAGCTAAAAGTAACCGGTGAATTAAAACGGAAAATTAAAGAGGAAACTTTTTTCTATTAAGGAAAGAAAATATTTCGAATTCAAATATTGCTGTTTCATATATCTATGGCGTTTCAAAAATAGACCAAAATGGCCTTTTTCTGTATTTAGATCAAAAACTTCTCAAAACCCTAACCTGTTGTAAAAAATCCAAAAACACCATGAGAATCAGCGTATAAAACTCTCATAGAATCCACTGTTATGTTAAAGAGAAAAAACTTTGTTGAGCGTTATAATATGTATATCATGTCTCTGGAGCATTCATTCCATCAACGACAGGACTCGCCTAGCTCTTGCGCAGCTTTCGTTCTGCTGCGCGCAAAAGGTTGCCTAAATACAGGCGAACCAACATAAATCCAGTTCAAATTCACATATTAATTAGTACAGTATTTATTTATATTTTATAAGACAATATTTTTCTTATATGTGCAAAAAAAATTGAATTAGTTAAAAAGCTATAAATTAAAAAATAATTAAAAATGCAAGTTCGATTTCGGACAAGAGCTAGAATATTGAATTTTTTTTTACTCGTGATTGTAAAAGATAAAAGAATTGACTATTGGTTGATAAAATGAAATAAAAAATTAATATTCTTTACGGTGACCAATGGGTGAAGTTCTCCAGACGGCCGGAATATTGAATTTACTCAAAAATGCTAAATATTTTTCTTATTTATTGTCTATACTGTCCAAATTAAAATTGTAGTATTATTTATTCGTGTTCAATAAATAATTATTATGTGTGATGTCACAATTCATTCATTTTATAAAGTCTGTGTAGATTCGAACGTAGTCGTTGATATTAAAACAAGTAGGACGCAAACTACAAAAATAAAAAATGAAAAAATAGGACCATATGTTTCGTCTTGACGGAGTCAAGTGAGGTATTTAGAGATGCTAATAATTAGTAAGTTATAGACAATTCCCGTCGTGTAGCGATGCAGATTTTCTATTTGTTAAGATGACAATTGTAATATTATTTAATATAATAATGTATAATTATTTGTGTAGATTGAACAGTTTTGAAATGCCATGCCATTTAATATCCCAGTTGATATTGGGATATCCTATTGAATATTCCAATTAAATATAGGTACTCGTATAAAATTTATTATTTTTACTTGATCTCGATAAAAATAATAATTTCTTTGTCTATTTATTTATGCTTATTTATTTTATAATAATTATTTTACTTATTTATTTTTATTAAATATTTTTTATAGCAAATTATCGTCCTTAATTATATAGTTTATCGGGCAGAAGACAATGTTTAATAAAAACACCTTTTAGTTCATTTAGCTACGTTTTGTTCTTTAATTTAGGACTTCTTCGCTTGGCTAAATCAACTCGAATGGGTTTTCATTAGACACCCTTTCTTCCCGATAACCTAAATGATTATTTTTTTATTTTATTTTTAAATTATAATAGAGAATGAGACGGTTTAATTTTAATTTTACTTTATTAAAAAATTTACCGCGATTGATTTCAAATTAGAGTGTACAGTTGAATTGTGAATATTAAAATGGGAAAAATAATTTAAAAAAATTTCTTGGTATTTTCTTAAGTTTTTTTTAATAAACTACAAAATCATGTTGTGTCCCACACAAATATCTGTATGCTAGAAAAACTAAAAATCTTGAAGAAATATATGAATCAAGGTTGCTAAGATAATTATGAAAAAGAATTTCTTGACGCTGAGTTTTATATATTATGAAAATAAATTTTAAAAAAATCAAGATAGACAAGTATATAAATTTTTATTTTATTTATTCGTCAAAATGCCTAAGATAAATAATAAAAATGTATATACTTAGATATCTCTTGTTATTTTTTTCTCCATAAAATTATTCAAATTTGCATGTTGAAATTTTTATGCTCCTTTTGATGATGTTGTTCATTGGTTGAGCAAACAAGCAAATTCCCACAATAAAAATATATTTTCTGACTGGGAATAATTTATGACTAAAACTTTCAAAAAGAATATTTTAGAAAATATGAATATTTTGACCATATTACACAACAATAAATAAAATAATACAATAATTAGAGAGTCTTCTGTTTTTTAAATAAAATAATTTTTAATTATTTCTAGAGACTATAGTTTCGAAGGCATTGCCTTCATCAATCAGTCTATCACAAATATTTCAAATTAGTTACAAATTAAGATTTATACATAGAAAATTTTTGAAAAATATATAATGTCTTTTTCTTCATGTTTCTTCTTGGGAGATTAGAATATAACTGTTATAACAGTTATATTCTAATCTCCCAAGAAGAAACATGAAGAAAAAGACATTATATATTTTTCAAAATTTTCTATGTATAAATCTTAATTTGTAACTAATTTGAAATATTTGTGATAGACTGATGATGAAGGCAATGCCTTCGAAACTATAGTCTCTAGAAATAATTAAAAATTATTTTATTTAAAAAACAGAAGACTCTCTCATTTTATTTTATTTTTAACCTAAAATAAAAACAATTCTGTTACCATCGACAGTGAAATCTTTTATTCAACTAATACAATAATTAGATGTGGTTCCAAATTTATTTATATTATTATATTATTTTTTTACCAAAAAGTCTCATTCTTTTTAATTTATTTTTTACATAATTTTATTTATTAAGTTAAGTTCTTTTAAAATTATTTAACATTTTGCTTGTCTATAAAGCTGTGTGAAGAATTTTAGTTGATTATTTTTTGTTAAAATAAATTTAAAACTTACAATTTATTTATTTTTATAAATCAATTAATGAATTTTATGCTGAAGATACTTTTCAGAAAAGAAGTTACTTCTGAAACCAACTATATTAAAAAATTTTAATGAGATATTCTCATCAAAATGTTAAACACCTAATTCTGGAGTCATTTTCAACTACTTGAGAAGTTATAGAAATAGATTAAAAACATAGAATCCGCGGAATATTTTTTTTTTAAATTAACTTTTAAATCTAATTACAAGCTTCGAAGCTTCAAAAAAGGAATTAATACCGTTCAAATAGTATACATAAATTGTTAATCAAGTTTTATTGTGTTTAACCTTTAAGCAATTTAATTGTTTTTTAGAGGTTACTTAATTCTTTAATTTTTTTTTTTTTTTTTTTTTTTGATTTTGAGATTTAAATATGATTTTTTTTTTAATTGAAAAAAATAAATAAATATAACTCTCAAAAAACAAAAATTAACATAAAAACAACTGCTTAAAAGTTTATTAAAAATTTATGAATATTAAACAGATAATCTTATTCATTTTTCTTAGAGTTTCAAAGCAAATATATAGTTGAAATTTAAAAATTAGTTTCATGATGATTCCTCTCTGGTCACCTAAAGAGATAACAAATGCTCAAGTGATTCATGCTCTCAACCTTTCACAACCACTTGTGAATGACTCCAAAATTAGTTTTCGAAACGTTAAGCATTCTGATGGAATGTCTCATTAAAAATGTACAATATAAGTCATTTCGCTAGAAACTTTTTTTATTACTAATGTAACTTTACTATAAAAGTCATCAATTGATTTATAGAAAAAAAATAGATATTACATAGGTATATTAGACAATATCAAATGTAGGCTTTATATTTTGTCTAACTAGAAATAAACATCTACAAGTCTTTAAACACCTCTCCTGGATAGTTAAAACTTAAAATATTTAATTTTTGTAAATATTTTAAAATGAAATAAGCTTTAATTAATGGTTTTCGATTCCGCGAATATATTATAATTCAAATAGGTGCCATTTAATGCATGAAATTGATAGACTTCAATATTTTTTCCAACATGATTTTTTGAATTGAATTCCAAAATGTGCCTTGAGCTCGTCTCTTTTTTCTACTACATTTTCTTGAACACTTTTTTCATAATTAATTTCCTTGACTGATTCTCTATTACTTTGGAATGATTATCTAATAAATGCAACCAGTCAATAAAAATCTTTATAATACTTATGAAATTAATAATCTATCTTTCAAAGACTATTTTGTCTTTTATTTTATTCTTTTTCTACTTGTCCCTGAATGGCATGCGATGACCAAAAAATAAAAAAAAAAAGTATGTTATAAAGTGACTCTCAACCAGAAAGCATGTGAAAAAATGAAGACAGATAAAATTAGATATTGATAAAATTTTTTCATGGAATAGAAATTTTTATTCAGGTTTTGTAAATTATGCATGTATAAAATTCCAGATCAGGTTTAATGGTTTGCTCGTTCTTTGTGTACATAAATATATATAATTTAATTAATTTTTGTAAAAATGTAAATGTATATAACTTATATGCATATGATAGATGTACATTTAAAGCTTTTAAAAATATCAAAAAAAAAAATTACGTAAGCCTTTATAGCTGTGACATTAATTAATAAAGTGATATGTTATATAAATTCATATTTGAGAAAACCGGCTAGTAGAATTAAGGTAATGGGATCAGGGTAGAAATACTAGTTTCGGGTTTTGAAAAAACTATATAATATATTATGTCATAAAAAATATATTTAAAACTGTATTCAAGAAAGGAAATATTTAATTTGAGTAAATTAACACACATTGTTATGATTCGCAGGTATTATTCTTAAAAACTAGTTGAAATCAATAATATATTTATGTATTCAGTTTAACATAAGACTCCGCCCACAGCGCTTAAAAATGATACCAGAAATAGGATATATATATATACTTATATATATATTATCTGTTTAAATACTTTTTATATTATTAAAATAAAATTTACTATATCTCTATTAGAATAAGAATTAGAGAACTCAATATTATTATTTAGCCACGACTTCTCTATTGTTTTTAAAAGGATAAAAATGAATTTTTTTAAACTTCAGAAATCCAAAAAATCGATAAAAAAAATTTTCTTCGCGGTAAATTAATAAATAATTTTATATAAAATACTTAGCCTTATTGAAAAAAAAAATTATACATTTAACTTGTTTAATTTTTATAAAAATGTTTTTACAAAAAAAAAAAACTGCCTGACAAATATATTACCAGATAGACAGATTATACTACCAAATTGCCTATCGTACAGGTAGTCTTATTTTCGGAATATATATGTATATAGATACTTATATATAACAATCGTATCTTTTGAATAAAATGAAAATATAATAAAAAAACTTTTAAGAAATATGCTTTTATTTTATTAATTCATGGGTGTATATTTTAATTAAATTTCAAATTAAAAGCGCCAACGCTTTTTCTTTTTTTTCTCTATTAATTTTAATGAAATTTGTCATAAAAAATACATAGGTGTGCGAAATTTCGAGGAAAAGGTGGAAAAATTTTATTACAGGTTTCTATTCACAGGGGAAAAACAAGTTGTATTAAAGCATGGGATTTTTCCGTATATGTATACACTTACGTTTAACATGGTAGGCTTTAAAGAAAACTATAATACTTGTGGTACATTAATAAATGAATAAATATTTTTTAACTAGATCGCTACTACATTTTTCCGTTTCTATTCATTTTGAATTTTATTCTGTTCCGGGACCTGAAAATTTTTGTTAGAATTTTTATTAAAATTAAAATATATTATTCAACCTTCAAGGTTTATTTGTCCCATTATTGAAACAAAGTTAATAATTCTAATAAAGTATAGTTTTATTTAAAAAATAATAAATAAAAATGTATCTTTCTTGTGATGATATTGATACAAGAAGAAGTTGAACTAAAAAGGTGCAACCTCAAAGTCCAGATTGGACCTTTGCATTGTGAGAAGAAAAATAAATTTTAGAGAATTGGTCGAAGTTGAAGGTATCTGTGGATGCGGGTTTTGCAAGACTGATGTTATAGGTAGCCGGAAAAGCCATAGGGATAAACGAATGGCAAATTCATTTGTTCAAATTGTATCTAATTTAATCGCAATGGGGTGTTGAATGTTAGAAAATTGTAAATTTTGCACAGATGAAGCTATATTAAATTAATTTCAATAATATGACAAATAACCCTTGAATTTTGAAAAACAAACTACACAGTAACTTAGATTTGCGACAATATCTAATGTTTATTATAGGATACGATCGTATATTGTATAAGAAACAGGTTACTAAATAATGAAAGTTGTTATCGGTAAAAAAGGACTATATTTTTTTATGCAGATAATTTATATTTTATTGCCAACGTTTCGTCAACTTTGTTGACTTCTTCAGGGCTCAAAAATCCCTGCATATTTGTCATTTTTGTAATTATTTTTTCTTGGTAAACATATCAAGGCAAGTCATCAACATCAATCAGATTGAAGGAGACAATAAAAGAGTGTGTCTTCTGCTGGATTATAAATTTTAGACTATAGTCTGGTTATAAATAAATAAAATTTATAATCCAGCAGAAGACACACTCTTTTATTGTCTCCATCAATATATAAAAATTGAAAAAAATTTTTTTAAAGATTTTAAAGTTTAAAAAAAAATTCAATCTGATTGATGTTGATGACTTGCCGTGATATGTTTACTCAGAGGGAATAATGATAAAAATGACAAAGATGCACGGAAGTTAAATATTTGAGCCCTGAAGAGGTCAACAAAATTGACGAAGCTTTGACAATAAAATATAAATTATCTGAATTAAAAATATAGTGCTTATTTCTCGATAACAACTTTAATAATTTAATCGATAGACATAACTAATCAAAATATTATTATTCAGAAAGAGTAATTGAATTGTTTCTAAATATTATCTTTAAATAAATTATTATTAGATCTTTTAATATAAGAGAAATCAAATTCTTTAGTTCTCAGATAAAATAGCTATAAATTTTGTGTAAATTGTTGAATTTTATATAATTGGTGGCGGTTTGGGTTGAGAGACGCTCGATTAATCAACTAATGAGACCCTCCCTTGCCTGTGCCCATGCCACCCCCACAGCGAGGACTACTACGGCGACCTCGACCTCAAGGCTATCCGGAAAAGTGAGCTGAACGCTGGTTTAGAGCGAGGAAACCACCCATCTTCAAACTCATCCCCGAAGTCGAAGTCTTCTAGCAAACCCCCGAGGCCGTCGCAGCCCCGCCCAACGGCTGCTCAACCCGCTGACGGAAACTAAGACTCTTCTCATCTTCAACTACTACTACTACTGATTGCCGAGAAAAAACGGCAACCAAACTTTCTCTCCCTTTCTTTCTCACTCGTTTTATTTCTATTTTTCACAATTATTTCAAAGCCAAAAAGTTTACAAGACAACAACTTACGGCAACTACAAACTACTATTACTACTACTATTCTTTCTACTATTACTACCATTACTACTTCTCTTTAAAATATACACATCAAATGAATTTAGGAAAAATTTGGGCTTGAAAAAAACAACAAATTAATTAATATAACAAACAAACAAACAACAACACATTTCCTGAAGAAACAATTTAATATTCTTCAAATGATTTTTAAAATTTTTTCCGGGTACTCGAAAGAGAAACTTGAAAAATTTGGAATTTTACAAAATATGAAAAATTGTATTTTTGAATTATTCCCTAGTCCTTAACAGGTTTTTAAGAATGAAAACCTTGAGGAGCGAACATGGCGGCGAAAAAAATCATACTTGAATTTTACCCTCAGAGCGCTCAACAGTGTAAAAAAAGAAGCTTTGTATAAAATTCAATTAAGTTTATTTTCGCCGCTTCCCTTTTCGCTCTACTATTTCACTTTAAAAAGAAAACTCTGTGATACATCAAAAATAATCAATCTCATTTGGAGAATATATAAAAATAATGTTTAATAGTACCTTCAACGTGCAAATAAATAAATTGCTTGTCTATGTTATCGCCTGGGCGAATTCTTCTGACACCTTCAGCGAGGACTACTATGGAGAATTGGACTTGAAGGCACTCAGGAAGTTGGGCTTCAGAAAGTGAACATTTTTTCCTGATTTTTGTTTTTTGTTATTTTTGAACTATTAAGAGTGAGGAGAATGAATGAAAAAAAAAATAAAAACTTTATTTCAAAAATCTAAAAGATAAACAAGACAAAAAGAAATTACCGTGTGAATAAATTAATTTGAAGAACTTGCTCATTTTTTCTACAAGAATTTTTTTTGTAAAATAATAATCTCATTTTTCAATTTTATAAATAATTTATTATGTATCAAAATCGAAAATCGATTTAAAAATTATTCTTTCTTAAACAATTTCTTTCTGTGTATTTTATTTTTATTTTTTTATTATTATTAATTTTTTTTTTATTTTTTTTTATTTTCGTAACTTTTCTCAATCTGAGATTTTTTTTTTGTAATTTATCAGAAAATTTTGTTGTAATAGAATCAACAAAATTGTATGTGAACTGTGTGTTTTATAATTATTTTTATTTTATTTTATTTTACTTTTTTTTTTGTAAATAAAGAACCACTTTTAAACAAATGTATCTTATTATTTATTACTACCGGCTTTTCCAATTTATTAAATCTTTTAAGGTATCTCGGTTTTTCTTCAAGAAAAAAAAACAGATATAATGTGAAAATTATCTTGGTAAAATTTTAAATCTCCTATCACAGGGGTGGGGGACTTGTGGCCTTCTAAAATCTTCTATGTGCCCTAATTTAACTTTTTAGTAGTGTTCTTTTATTCTCTTTAAATTTTGAAATTTTGAATTCAATAAAGATGACGAATATCAACAATTACTTCTAGTCTAAGATCCCGAATTAGGTCGACCTTCACCTATCAAGTTTCCTAATTAAATTAATATTTTGATAATATAATGTATTAATAAACAAAACTGGATAGGGTCGACATCCAATTTCCTGCATAACTACATATTTTTAATAAAAAATTAAAATTGTTAATTTTATTACATAAATGTAGTTATCGAGTTTCCGGATAAATATACATATTACCAATCGAGAGTAAAATATGTACGTATATAAAATGCCAAAGATGAGTCGCCATCTTTTTTCTCTAGACAGGGTATCAATAGGTAACTTCGAATTAGTATTTTGTAGTTATAGAGCTTTCTTTATTGTTATATATGAAAATGTAGATAATTAAAAAAAAAAAAAAAAAAAAAAATAAATAAATAAAAATAAATTAGATAAAATAGCTTTTCAGGGAAATTGGATGTCGACCCTATCCAGTTTTGTTTATTTATACATTACTTATCAAAATATTAATTTCATTAGGAAGGTCGACTTAAGTCCGTATCTTGTACTATTCTTTTAAGAAGAACTTTAAACTGATAGATAGACAACATTAATTATTTCAGCATAAGAACAAATTCAGGAAAAATTGAAAATTAAGATGTATATTTCTCACTATATATAGTATCGTTAGATGAAACCACTGATAAATTGACCCTGCTCAAATTTGATATTTTATTCATGCTATAACTGAATATTTCCATTGTTACTGACTTTGGGTACACTTACAGAAGAATTCATAGAATTGATATTTTTAATAGCTTTAAAGATATGTATCGTTAAAGAGGACCAAACCTTGATAGCCTGGTGAAAATATGGAGGGGTGGCTGTCTCTTCTACGAGAGAAAAGAAAGAATTTGTTTCATTATTAAAGAAAATAAAAAGAGATGGTCAACTTCTAAATCTGAAGAGCTATTGATTATCTAACATATTATCTTTTATATTCAAAGAAAGTTCTAATTTAAAAAATTAATATTGTTCCACTGTATTTTAAACCAACAATATATTTTTATTAAATCCTCCACATTGAGCAATACTTTGGACAAAAATATGCCTATTGTTCATCAAGAAAATTCTCTTAAATCAATTAATTTAATTAATTAATTTTTGATTTAAATCAATGAGCTTGTTCTCTGCTTGATGGAAATAAACATACCTACATTTATCTATATCAAATATAATAATTGATTTGTTTAAGCTATAGTTTCAAAGATTTAAACTTCATCGCAGTCTTTTTAATTTGAAATATTTTATCTGTTATTTCTCATGGATTTAAATACCCGATTGGATTTAGGGTAAATTCATTTTGTCGTAATATAGTAAGCAGGTCACGCAACATACGAATCGACAAAGAACGGCCTTTTGACTTCAGGTAAGAAAATATAAAATATTCAATCGAAATGATCAGATTTAGATATTTATCATTTAAAATTATTAATTCACCGAAAATGCAAACAGCGTATCGATTCTTAAAAAAGTTGTACTTTTCCTCCAATTTTGTGTTTAGTTTACTTTTAAAGCCCGAAAAATAAAATAATATTTTAATTTTAAAATTTGTTCTCATTATTTTATTATCAATAAAAAATTTACCATTTAATATTTTTTTTTAATTTACTGAATTTTACGTCTTAAAAGTAAACTAATTCAAAATTTTAAATATTTGTCCGAGTAATTTCAGAGAAAATTCAAGAGAAGCCAACGGAAAACCATTCTTCTGAACAATTTTCCTTGGATTTTGTCTTGAATGATACTATATAAAAGCTAAAAGTAAAGATTTTCCGACATTTATGGAAAAACCGTAGTTTTTACTTAAAAAAAAGGAATAAGTCGTCAAAATGAGAGTTGGACTCGCATGTTGATAAATAGGTAATATTACTAACTGAATGACCCGTTGCTTCGTGAATTCATTGCTTCAGCCTGCCCAGAGGCAGAGAGGAAGAGTTGCGGGTCTATATAATCATATTTTGAGTCATTATATTTAAAGTTTGAAAAATATTTTTTATTAATTTTAAAATGAATATCTAAGGGTTAATTTAAAATAAAGCAATTTAATTTTTTAAGTAACTTTTTATTATTTTTTTTTATAATTATTTAAAATTAATTGATAATTTCAAGCGTTTGAATATGTGTAGGTGTATATATAGTGATAGGTAATGAATATTTTTTTTAATCACTATATATATTCGAAATATTTATATTTATTTTATTATAATATTATTATTATTATCATCACTGTTCATCGCCTTCTTTTTCAAAGATCGATTCCTCCTAAAAAAGATGTAATATTAATCATGTTATTATTCTAATTAAAAATTGAAAGAAAAAAATGTTTAGGAAAAGAAATACTTTATTCTCAGAATGAGAAAAAAACAATAATTAAATAGATAAAAACTTACATCCTCTTTGATCCAGCAGTTATACAATTCAAAAGCGGCTTCACACGGATCGTCGGATTTAACTATGAAAAATAGCATGCTAATTATTAGTAACTAATAAATATAATTGTGAAATTAACATTCGCAATTTACTAAAAAAATTACTCTTATTTGTAAATAAATTGAAAAAAAAAATCTGAGGACACTCCACGTGACTTCATTTATTTAATTTCAAGGTTTTGACACTTTCACTAAGTCACTACAACGATTGACGTGAAAATTGAAATAACATATAGGGCTAATGACGTCATCATCCTTGTTGCGTGCAGACTGGCGTCCAACGTTAAGAAAAACTACACAATTCGACCCCTTCAAATTAAAATTTTCAATCGTTCTTCATTGTCAAAAAGTCATAAAGAAGGATGAGAATGCTTTGATAAACATGTTCATTTGAAAACGAAGCTTCAAGGACTACACCAAAATCATAATTGATTAGATTGTCGCATAAGATATTTATTTCATTAAATTTTTATAAAAAATTTTATGCCAAATTAAAAATCATGACAAGAAGAAAATTTTGATTTTATAATATTTGAAATCATTTTCATTAACTGATAGCTATGCAAAGCTTGAGTATTTTAAATTGTTCAGGTTGGCGATTAATTTAATAAGAAGGGAGTTCCGAGTAACCTTTTTAATTGGTTTCTTAAAGTATCAAAAAATGTTAAGCCTAATGTAAAATTTTACTTTTAGAACTATTAATATTAGAAAATTTTGGGAAATAAAGGTCAAGAATGCGAGTTATAATTTCAACCAAAATTGAAATAAGTTCTTAATCTCACTATAAAACAACAAATATTAAGAAGTATTCAAAGGCCGAGAATCAAAAATCTTGTTAAAAATGTTTTATTTAAAAAATATTAACTTTTTTAAAAATAAGAATAATCACTTGCTTTTAATTAAAAAATATTAAATTTCCTTTTAATTCTTATCGGTTTGTTTTAGGTAAAGTGCCCAGGAAATTCAATCTCTAACTCAAATACAGATATTTTAATATCTTTAAAATATTGTTTCATTTCGGTTGTCAAAATATGTATAGGGCTAGAGGTATGGGGTATAGGGGTTTTTTCCTTAAAGTTATGTTTTCACTTAATTTATTTTTTCATCAAAATGTTTTTAGTTCCTTTTGAGAAATTCAGAAAAAAAAACTTATTAAAAAATGTATAATTAAAGTTTTGAGCATCTTTTTTTTGAAAATAGTTGGTAGTTTTTTTAACCGACTTCAAAAAAGGAGGAGGTTCTCTATTCGACTGATTTTTTTTTTTTTTCAAAAAATCAGCTCGGGTTCAGATTAACCAAGGTGTGAGCTGACTGCCCGGATAGCGTGTTAGTTCTCAGGTTCGACTCCTGGGAGGATGAATCCCCTCTGATATCGCAATTTAATAATATTTCTACTAAAATCTTAGAATTTGTCCGAAAAAGATTGATTGAATTCTGTCTCTTTTATTAAAAAATAAATAAATAATTCTACTCCCTTTCCCTGGTATGATGAGCAGAATCCCGCACATTTATTTCGGAAATTTCGTGCCCAGAAGATTGAATGCTTATTTAAAAATTTTCATTAAGTATATTATTATATCATGCAATAATCAGTTTTTTGTCAAAATATGATTTAGAGTATTAAAAAAGAATGTATATGAATTATTTATTAAGAAGGTAAGTGGGCGATAAATTTTTATACTTAATAAAATCTTTACAGGTATCTAAAATAGTTGCAATATGATCTCCTTCATCGTGTGTTTCTTTAACATGCTCAATCATTTTTTCGTGATTGTATTCTCCATCAGCAAACTAAAATAGTTATGTAAATAATTTTAGAAAAATAAATTAAATATTTAATCTTCGCTGTCTTGAAAGCTATGTGAGTTGAATATGAATATGTTAAGCTGTTTTTATTCAGTAAATAAATCGAAAGATTAAAATAGAGAATTGTAAAGATTATCAAGTAATGCCTTCAACAAGGAAATAAAGAGAAGTTCATACAAATTTAAATTTAAAAACTTTTTTGTTGAAAATTTAATTAAAAGTTTTGAAAAATAAAAGAAATTACAGTAGATTAAAAATTAAAATTTCGTCCGATAAGTTGTATTTAAGCCCTTAGGAATTGAACCTAAGTGCCAATGATTATTCTTCGAGGTGAAATCAATCTGACATATTTAACACGCGTAAGAATATTAGTCCAAGATTTAATCTTCAGGATTAAACAGTTGCTTTTTGGGAATTGGTTTCAATACTCAAGAGGGTGGTTAGAACCTTTCTGATATGTAATAATAATCATGATTATCCATAACAGCACGGATTCGGTAGAAAACAATCTCTCGTGATTTACCTTAGAAGAGAAAGAAATTTCGGATGTCGAGAAGATAGGGAAGTTAATTTCGAATTCAAGAAAATAAAGTAAAAAAGGATTAGATTAAAATAGTGTTTCGTTTCCAAATGTTGGAATATATATTTGATAACCAAATAAGATTTAAAAATAAATTATTTTTAAATTGAAAGGTTTTTTTAGTCACAAAGTAATAAAAGACAATAATTTTAGTTTATTATTATTATTTATTTTATTGAATCACTAAACAGTTTCGGTCACCACTCGCTTTATATATTGAAAAATATTGATGAACGTGTGAATTTTAAAATTAGAAAACATCAAAATTCTATAGTCTTATAGTGTCATTTTTATGAATGAGGTTGTTTTGTTTAATTTTATTGTTTGGGTACGTATTAATGTTTATATATAAGAAAAATGTAATTAAGGGGTGTATATTGATATGTATTATTATAAAAATGAATTGACTCTTAATGAGTTTGTATGAGTATATTGTAATGAGTATATTTGTTTGTAATGTTAGTTTTATTTAATTGAGAATTGATTACGTAATATGATAATTAAGAAAAAATAAAAATAATAACAATGATAAATTTAGGGAACGAAGAAAAGATTATTTTTATTATAGACAAAAGATCAGCCGGAGCTCGAAGAGAAAATTATTTTCAACCTTTGGGGTCTACGATCGGTTGGGAGGCGCTGGAATATTTAATTGTTTAATTAATAAAAATAATATTTCATTGATCATCAATTCAAAATTGATTCTAGTCAATGATAAATGTTTTTATGGACTATTGCTATATGATTGATATAAATGTGTGAAATATTATCTATATTAATACTCGTACGTTAAGGATGGTTTATGTATACAAAGTGACAATTTCCAGATCTTGAACGAAATTGTATAAATTCGAACTTCGGTATTTGTTGAATTATATAATTTTTTTTCAAATTGACGAAATATTTCATTTTTCGAATTTTAGTACTACTGAAGATGGTCAACCAGTGGTGTGCCGAAACTGTTTAGTGAATCAATAAAAATACTTTAAATAATAATAATTAACTAAAATTATTGTCTTTTATTAGTTTGTGACTAAAAAAAACTTTCAATTTAAAAATAATTTAAAAATTAAGTCACTTAAGTTCTGGAAGAATTTCATAATTAAAAAAAATGTAGAAAAAAGGGAAAACTTTTTCAAAACTCTGCACGCTGACTGGAAATTTTAGTGATTTGACAATCATTTGTCTGAGCTATAATGATTAAATTTGACAGTTTACTATTAAAAGAAACAAGTCTGCCGAATTTCATTTCATTAGTTGAATTAGTTAAATCCGATTTATAGTTCCCTATATGACGATTTTATTTTATTTATGAACTGAAATCTCTTAATTTTTGTGCATTTAAATCTAAGAAAACTGATATCATATAAAATTAAAATTTACTTACAAAGTTCAATTGATCTTCAGCAATACATTTGAGAAAACACTAGAACAAAGAAAAGGATATTTTAAAAATAAAAACTGGTCAATCGAAATTTGGACTCATCTGGGGAGGGTTCAGTAATTTTTAATTTATACTAAATATTTAAAATAGTTCGTAAATTTACTATAATTTTAATAGAGCGATCGGAAATTCTACGGTAACAGTGGCGCCGCGATCTGACGATGGATTTTTATAGTACTCACCAAAATAAGACGAAAATGAAGAATATCATTTTTCGAGATTTCCCTTAGTTTTTGAGATTTCGAGTTTAAAAAATACTGTTTTTTTAATTTATTTTATTTTATTTTTCAATTGTTTTTTAGAGAAACCAAGGAAACCGTAGTATTACGGGTTTAGTGTGGCCCCGCTATCTATAATTAGTAAATGCCCCAAAAATTCGAATATATAAAAGTCGTTGCCGGTTCGGTTAAGATATATTCAGTTCGGCTCAATTCGGCTCGTATATCTTCATTTCGGGCTGAGCAATTAGGCGATTAGGTTAGCGTTAGCTAATGCCGAGGGGTGATCCGCGATTGAAAGTAGGTGTACACCACTTTGGAAGTATTTTGGAAGTACTTGGAAATAGTTGGAAGTACTTGAAACATTTGGAAGTACTTGGAAATATTTGGAAGTACAAGTGGAAGTAGGTGTACAGCATATTAGGTCGCAGTTCACCCCTCGGCTAATGCCAACCTAATCGCCTAAATGGCAGCCCGAAATGAAGATATACGAGCCGAATTGAGCCGAACTGGATATATCTTAACCAAATCATTCAAAGTTTGTTCGGGACCCCATTTTTTTATCTAAATGAACCGAGATGATGAATAGAACCGAACCTAGGAAAAGTTCTAAAAGTAAAAATTGCCAACACCTACTGGCGCTTACTTGAGACATCACAGTCCATAAACTCAATTTCCGTTAAAATTTGTAGTTTAAAATTTTATTTTTACTTTCCGACTTATTTTATCTAGTTCTAAAAGAATTCGTCATCAGATAGCGGCGCCACACGGAACCCGTGATACCATGGTTTCCGTGGTTTCTATAAAAAACAATTGAAAAATAAATAAAAAATAAAATAAAAAAACAGTATTTTTTTAAACTCGATATCTCGAAAAATGGTATTCTTCATTTTCGTCTTATTTTGGTGAGTACTATAAGAATCCATCTTCAGGCCGCGGCGCCTCAGTTATCCTAGAGTCCCCGAGCGTTCCTAACAGCTTAGATCCTTAAAACCATTTGATAAATACAGAAATTATTTTAATGAGCTTGGCAAAAATTAATTGCCATTTTGACAGAATAATAGTCTCCGAGGAACTTTATTGAAATGTGAATAGATATATTATAAATAGGTATATATTTACTTTTGATTCGGTTGTTTCTAAATTTTCATGATTTTTGAAGTTCTCCAGCTCAGCTAGAAAAAGAAATTTCAAATATTGATACATTAGAAAAATGTATTATTTCAAAAAAAAATAAACAATTTAAATTTAGTTTTATTTAGTTTATTTTTAGTTTTTAGAAAATGTTTATGGTACTGCTGCTGTGATTTGTATAATGCCACGGGAGGGGGTCAGAACACCCCCCTCACCCCCAAGGGCAGGACTTGAGTGAGATGAGTAACGGAAACGACAAACCGTTTCTTATGGGAAACTAACCGTAATTAAATATATTTCATATGTCTAATCAAGAATTATGTTCTTTTTTAATTTCTTGAAGTTCCTACCTATTTTTTTTAATAAATAAAAATTACCACTGAATATTTTGCTTTGTGGATTGATTCCCCCATGAAAATTTTCTGGCTACGCCAATGAATGTACTCATATATTAATAAAAATGTTTATTTTTATAATTATACATATAATCATTCTTGTGGGGGGGTAATATATTTATCTATGTAGATAATTAAGCCAATTTTTAGATATTCAAGACAAACTAAGATAGTATCAGAATAAATAATTTACTGTTGATCAATATCTACAGGATGTCTGTTTTTTTTTAATCTTAGAAATCTCGCCTAGAGATTAGACAACTTTGAGTCTTGTTTGTATTAAAGTTAACTAAATTTTGAGAACCCATTTATTCAAAATATTAATTTCCTAGCCCCCACAGATACTTCAGGAGAAATCGTGATGAAACTAAATGAAACGGAATTTTTGAAATTTTGATTTGCTTCACTACTTTAATATTTGAAAATAAATAAATAAATCCTCAAAACAAATTTCTAGTTATTTGTACGAGGTGTTAGCTCCAAAGAAATCATGATTTCTTAATATTATAGCAGTTGTCTAAAAATTTTGAATTTTTAGCTCTTTTCTTTCTTTTGATCATATTCTCACAGAAAGATATCAATTATCCAATAACCAAATGATCCAGTTATTAATTCTGAACATCTTTTGTAATTATTCCCTAGTAGCACTGTTTCAAACTATATAGTAACTATATATAGTGTCATATATAGATTCTCAAAATCTATATAGGGACAATATAGTTATCTATATAGATTCTCAAAATCTATATAGGGACAATATAGTTACTATATAGATTGAAACATTGTGCTACTACGGTTCATTTGTTTTGAAACTTAAAGTGAAAAATCAATCGTCAAATTGAATATCTAATAAAACTAAAAAAGATATCCGATAGGTGGCTGTATTGATCAACAAACAGTAACTTATTTATTATTATACTATCTTAGTTTGTCCTGAATATCTAAAGAAATGCCTTAATAATAAATTTTTTAAAAAAGAGAACCAATATAATGTATATGAACAAGCAGCATGTTCTTCGCAGAGAGAATTTTTCAAAATGTAAATCAACATGTTAATCCCACTATAGCTACAATTTAGGAATCATTTTATGCTTTCTAGTAACTCTCTGGTGTATTTATTTCGAATATTAGGGTTCATTTTTTTAATAGTTAAGTATTTTAATTTACATTTCTTAAAAATATTTTGAACCATTTGAAATAAAAAATAAAGGAAATACTTTATTAAAGTATTATTTAAATGGCTTAATATCGATAATATTATATAATATAAAATAATGGTTGTTATTAAAAAAAAGATATTATAATAATTGCAAGGAAATGGAATTATAGTAATCATAAGTTTATATATACAATACATATATTGTAATCTAATGAACTTCTTTTAAATGAATAAATAAATACTTACCGTCGGTAAGAGTGTGTTCTTTTGAACATTTTTCAATCGATTTTTTTAAATCATCTTTATTTCCAAATACCTGAAACAAAATATTATTAAAATAATTAACCCGAAGGCTTGAATATCTTTTTTTGAAAATAAAATGTAATTTTTTCAAAAATACAACTCACAGTATAAACCAAATATATCAAGATAAGAATTTATATTTAAGGTCTCTAATCTAAGATTTTAATAGAATAATTTTATATATATTACATGTCAGAGTGTGTTTTTGTCTCGAGGGTCGAACTAACGTGCCTAACTAAGACTATTAGTACTCAGGTTCAACTCCTGAGGGGACGAGGCCCTCTGATATGGAATATAAAATTATTCTATTAAAATCTTAGAATAAGACCTTAAATATAAATTCTTATATTAAAATATTATTAGTTGTAGTAGTATTTTTTTCTGCCATAATCAGGAACGATGTATCACCCTTCCCCCCATAAATCATCTATCATCTAGGTAATTTAAAATATATATAAATGAAATTCATAACAGCTAGATAGCTAAATCTATTTATTTGTTTTGGAAAATATTGAAAGTTTAATGAAGCCATAATTATTGAATGGAATGACGTCAAAGATCAATTATGACATCTCTAGGGTTAAGCCACTTGCCCAGAGAAGGAGATTTGGCACTTGGGCTCGACTCTTGAGGGAGTTGAGGTTAATAAAACATACCTAAGAGATCTTTGATTCTTGGACTTAATTTATTAGTAACAATTTTTGTAAAAATAATGTTAAATTTTTAGGAAAACACCATCTTTCTTAAATTTCATCATGAATAAAAAAAAATTCTTAACTTTACAGACTTTACTTTATTTAGATTATGAGCTACACCCTGACAGACGGACCAATAGACAGACAGGTATCGACAATAATAGAGTCACATTTTATTTTTGAACTGAACCCTAAAAAGGATCAAATTAGTAGTTTTACTCAAAATGAAAATTCTTTTATTTTAGAATATTTTCAAATAAAAGAAAAGTTTATAAGCTGACCTTTTACGTCACACAATTGATTATGATTTTGGTTAGACTTTTTAATTTTACAATATTTTTTAAACCAGAAAATTTATAATAAATACTTTTTACACTATCGATTAATATTGAATTTTTATGCTCATACTCTGCTAGTTAAGATCGGAATGATAGAAGAAAATAAAAAATTAGATAATCACTCACTGATGTGGCCAAAGTTGCCAGAAACATACAGGCCAACATGGATTGTTTCCCAACCATTTTTCTTGATGATTCTAGAAAACCGAAAACGAAAATGCCAAGACTGAGATGTAAGTCTGAGCACAGCCGAGCTTTTTATATGATAGCATTCCGAGTACTTAGTCCTATCGTTAAAATACCCCTACCAACAAGGTTAAAAATAATGTATACTTCCTTTATTAAATATTTTTATTACGATGCTAAAAACGAATTATCTTAAATTAATGTGACTTTCGATGAGTAAAAAAACAAGAAAAAATTGCACAGATAGGTAAGCACCAAGCGGAATTCCCCATTTTATCCCATGTTCGATTATCAAGATAAAGCATCCAAAAGGAAATCAAACTGAGAAAGAAATTATATAATTGAAATAAACTGGCACGTGTAATAAATGAATTTGTTTTTTCTTCTATTAAATTAGAAATCATCATTTAAGTCCTTTCGCTCCAGTTGAGTCAAAAGAAGTGTAGTATCTAATATTTAATAAAATAAGTTAAAATACAAATGAAAAATAATAGAATTAAAAAATAAATAGTACCTATGAAATCTGTAAATGTTTGAAATAAAAACAATTATAAAAAATAATTAAATAGAAAAGTTAGTTTGATTTATTCAAATCAGCTGAAAATAACTGGTTGTATTTCTACTGTTTATGTTTACATCCAAATATAGCATTTTTTTTTTTTTTTTTTTTTTTTGGCTTTTCGGCCCTTCCAGCCATAAGCCCAATTACGATACTAGCTATATTTTTAAAATTTGTCTCTACCCCGGGGGTCAGATTTTAGCTGGCTGCCTCGAGTCGGATTCGAACCCGGGTCCCCTGGTTAGCTCGCTGTCACGCTACCACCTAGCCTACCGACCCCACCACCAAACATAGCATTAATGTGATTTTTTAAAAGTAAATATCTCAGTAAATTCGACGGTCAATGATATATTTTATTGCAAAAAAAGAAACCTGCATGTTTCAAAAGCTAATTTTTAGTTTTTTTTAACTTTATCTATTCAACTAATAGTAGTATAATTCAAGAGAAAGTGTCAAGATCTTAATTTTCCATAAGACTCTGAGAAAATGTTTACATTTTCAAAAATTTGCACGCTAATGTGTGATTGAAACTTCACCAAAGCATAGATAGAGACTTAAACTATTATAAAAAATTAAGTTATAGTTATAATCTAATATTTTTTATTTAACATTGGCGGCGAAAGGACCTCCTTAAATTGATGCCTGATTGGCTACTTCTAGGCTTATGCCTCTAACAAGGTAGAAAAATAAATTTATTTATTTATTTAAATTCTATCAGGTCTATTTTGTAAAAAAAACTTACTAACTTAAATTTTTAACCACGATTTCTAAAAATAAAGTTTACCTTTAAGAAAAATGAAAATATTGGTAATCTACATATTATATTCTTTAAAGTAGTGTCAGAGCTAAAAGTGTAAACGTTTTCCAAATCTCGGAAAGGTAAGGTAATTTTAAAAATTTGGCAATATTTTAGTCAGTAAACAATTTGAATCTGAAAAATGGAATTTTACATAGAAGTGCAGTATTAAAACAAATCTGCCTGACAAATAACATTTTCATAACTCTACATTTAGAAATTTAAATTTTCTTGATTTTCCGTATTTTTAAATTCTAAAGCTAGAAAGTTTGAAAATTTAAGAGTTACTTTATTTTGAAAAATTCACACATTTTAGCAATGAAATTACCTTTCTGACTAATCGTGGGTGTCAAATTCAGAAAAAAGATTTTTTTAATCATATATCTCCATGCTTCAAAATTTTCTAAAGTCGATAATGCAAAAATAAATTTTGAAAATTACTCTGTTAATCGAATACTCAGCCCGCCTGGTGGTTAGACTACATTGAAATAACCGAGTAGCTATATTTTACCGTTTTTTCTACAGACTCTTATTCATTTGCTGCCCTTATATTTTCAGAAGAGGACAATTTTCAAAATTTTGAAATTTCTAATGTTTTCAAAGTTGGTTTAATTGCTGCTTGAGATTTAATGATATCAGTTTGAATTTTTCGAGGGAATAACGCAGAAAGATAATGTCTTAATACCAATTAATTTCTAAAAGGATAAGATCAAAGATAAATATAATAAACATGGGGGGTCTTCATTGAATGACACAAATGACTTCTCCAAGCCTTCTATATTAGTTAATTACACTATTCAAGGTACGTTTTACCTGCTCTTATGTAAGGAAAAAACGGTTTACATAATCAAATTAAAATAAATATTTATTAGAAATATAAAGACTCAAAGAAGTGTTGCTCTCATTGTAGTGTAGACGAGCCGAAGCTGATATTGAATTCAGTCGAAAATATACATTAATTTATCTTTGCTTATTTGGGTTTGGAAATTGTCTGAAACGTGGAAAAAATCATTTTTGGGAATAGTTTTTTAAGGTATTCTTGTGCCTCTGTGTGGATTTGGATAATCACGATAACTACAAAATGGAAAGTCGTTGAAAAATCGTTCTTGTGTTTGTATGACCAAAATTGAAGACATGCTTAGATTTCCTGAAGTCTGCGAGGATAAAGTTGTATGAATAACTTTTGGAATTCTTATAGAATTTTGAAATCCGAACATACATCTCTTTTTTTGTTTAGGACATCACATTTTTTCACAAAACAAGAATTAATGACGGTAAGGTGTATAAATGAGGCTCAGTCTATTGTGTCATGTAAAAATACTTTTAAAATATATCTATATATTTATAGACGCAGTGATGAATAAAATTTTTTTTTTCAATATTAAAATCTAAATTTTTATTTTGGGTCTTTAAAGGGTGAGAAAAATGTTGACCTCTTGTACAAAAAATTGTGTTGTGAAATAATTTTTTTAATGTCGATTTCTATAATACTACCCATTTGAGTGTGGACAAGGATTAATTTCGAAGGGAACAGTCTGGAACGGAGTTCCGGTTCTTTTTACTCAATCAAGAAGTGCTAAAGAATATGAATTAAGGCTAATTTATCTAAGAGTTCCGGTTCTTTTCGAAGCCTTTCAGTTCTTTTTTTTTTAGAAATTAAGTCCTGGCTGTAGGAATCATAATATTACTCCAACACCAACAACAAATTTCACAGTTCGTGATCAGAAATTTTGACTTAAATAAGCAGACAATCAGAAAATTTTGAATTATTAGTAAATTTATAGCACCTACGAAGCCTTGAAAATTGGCCTAATAAAGCATTAATTTACAAGAGGTGTTTCGGAATGGGTGGGTGTTTTTGAAATGAGAATAACTCAGCTATGTTTTAACTTACAATATTTTTATTATGAAAAATGAAAGCTTAGACATTATCATTTAACAGTGAAACAAAAATGCAATTCATAGAAAAAAATCGCTTTTCAGAAGATGATGAGTCTGTGAAACATGGAATATAAGATCATTAAAAGCATAATACACATACTGTTATTAAATTTGAAAGACGATTTTTACCACAACAAATATGAAATAATTGCAATTCCAAGTGACATATTCTAACATAGGGTACAATGAGGGAAAGGGTGGGGGTATGATCGATCATTTTTATTTTCCATTATGAAGGATTTTCACCATCTTGATGAAAAACTAACCGCTGTTGTTATAATAATATATTCAGGATTGATAACACAAAAAAAATTGAAAATTACTTATCACGTAGAATTTTAATAAAAAAAACCTATTTGGGCGGGAATTATTTTTAGTGGAGGGGATCTAAGCACAATGGCTTGGAAACGATCCGGCTAGTATGTGTGTATTCATATAGAGACTTCGTAGTGTGAGTGGACAGTCACATTAAAAAAAATACTCTAAAATTTTAGTTCCGTTCATATTTATAGAGTGGTTTGGGAGGCCTAAAACCT
Organism: Forficula auricularia; assembly: GCA_024734495.1. Classification (NCBI taxonomy): domain Eukaryota; kingdom Metazoa; phylum Arthropoda; class Insecta; order Dermaptera; family Forficulidae; genus Forficula; species Forficula auricularia. Next base: position 13,732,742 of record JALMQS010000055.1, on the reverse strand, counting down.
TTACTGTGCAGGATTAGTCTCGAGAAGAACCTCCTTAAATGATAATATCTTAGCTTTAATTTTTCGAAATAAAATTTTTTTTAAGTTAAAAACAGCTGAGTTATTCTGATTTCAAAAACACCCATCGATTACGAAACAGACTTTATAATAAACATTTCCGAGTGATCTGGAACATTTCTTAGGGTAGGAAATTATTTAAAATTCTTGAGTATAAACGATATTATTTATTTTTCGGCTTCTAACTTAAGGCTTAGAGCCGTGTTTCCAAGGAATGATAGATTGATAGATAGTTAACTTAAACCCTATAACAACTTATTTTCATAATATTTTGCCGCTTCTTGTAAAATTATGAGTCAATTCAGATACATACTGTATATTATATTAAAATAATCGTACATACAAACACATGCAGCTAAGTTTCAAAAAGCTGCTACTAAGCATAGAAAAATACAATAAGGAAATAAATGAAACCACTTTTCCGACTACAAAACTTTATTTATATCAAAGAAATAGTTTATCATATAAAAGATATAAAGAAAATTATTTATTATAAAATATATTCCAAGTTAATTTTTATTTAATTCCATATTTTTGTTTTTTGTTTTCAATATTTTCCTGAAAATAAAACAAAAAAATATATTTTTTAAATGAATATAAAAGTTCAAATTGCCGAAAGCAACAAATTTGAAAATCCAAAAGAAAATCACTAGAGGTTGTTGTCTATTGAATCCGAGTAAATAAAAAATACTTATTACATGTCACAAGGGTTGTATCTCTTCGAAATTTGAAAATCTCTAAAGCTGGCAAATCTCACCTAATTCTATTTAAACTAGTATATAGTTTGGCTGTACTATTCATAGTTTTTAGAGTCAATTGGCTGCGAAATTTTTTAATAATGAAGATTAAATATTTGAGTACATTTTTTTTTGTTATGTTTAGGAGATTATATATGCCAAGACAATATTTATTACTTTGACACCCAGGTTCAATTTCCAGGGGATTTAAATATCTAATAAAAATTATCCCTAATAACCTGGATTCAGAAGATAACAACCTCTCGCTATATTTTTGTTAATTAATATAATATGCATTTTATTTATACCCTTTCTTCGCTCCAGCAATCGCTAATCTCTTTTCCCACAGCACAAATTTCAGTTGCTTTAACTGCAAATAAAAAATAGATCATTTTAATATAATATAAGAGAACTATATTTCATTTGAAATCTCAAAAAGTAGAGTTAAATATATAATATACTTTTGTCTTTGCAGCTAGCAAGGATTTTCAAATGAGTGTCAACAAGATTCGGAGGACTGTTTCGTTTAATCGCACTGACCGATGTGTCGTAATCAAATTTACCATTTTTAAACTAAAACAAAAAAAATGTTAGGAGATTTTATTAATTGTATGGGTACATGAAATATGGAGTCCATGGCTATAGCCTATTAAATCGTCGTAGAACGCCCAGTGCAAGATTTACGTATAAGCTACACAAGCTATAGCTTAGGGCCCCCTACTTTCTTGGGGCCCCAAAAAATTGTCCGAATGAGCAATTGTCATATATACTTAAATATACTGCAGCATTATTTGTCCCAATGCCGATAACCGGTTGACCGGTATTACCGGTAATTATGACTACCGAAATTACTGATAAATTTCGACAGCAAATGCTGGAAATTTCAGTAATTTTTAAAATTAAGATTTTGTTTCTTTTTACCAGAGTTTGCATTTTTAAGTTTGTTATGAATAAAAATGATTTTAAGTTAAAGATTTATTATTTCACTATCTAAATACTTCTTAATTGTATTTCAGTTTAACCCTCTAGATATCCGAAAATCATATTTGGTGCTACATAGAATATCTGGACTTATAAATGGCCCCATAGCTCAAATAGCTTAGGGCCTTATCAAGTCTAAATCCGGCCCTGAGAACGTCCCTCCTATCCCTTTGTTATAGATACTACCATGGTGTTTGTTCTGAAGCGAGTTCTGAAATGTATATAATCCCCCTAAAGCCCGATTTATATAAAACACTTGTTTTTCAAACGTTCATCATATCTTCACTGTCAGATTAGATAAAAGTTGAACATTCACCAACTCGTTTATCCCCATGACTTCTTGAATGTGAAATTCGTTTCTGCCTCCATAGATCCTTTAGTATTTTTTATGGCAACAGACACCTTTGCCTCCGATTCAACCCCTAAAGTTTCTTGCTCCTCTCTTTTTTCTTTTCACGAAACAGGAGTCCATCCCGAACTACGTATGTAAGGCGTTAATCTCTGTTGGTGTAGCACTTTTTAATTATTAAAACAAAAAAAAACCTAAATGTCTATTTTCATTTTTTTTCTTCTAGAGTACAAAAATAACTTTTAAGTTACATAATTTAAAAGTAATAAAAAATAATTGAGAAAATAAAACTTAATAGAATTATATTGTTTTTACTTATACAACATGTATAAATTATACATACCAGATCAATATGAAACTTATAAATACAACTGATGAAACACTAAAATCAGAAACCAAAAATAAAAAATGATGAGAGGGTTATATTTATTATATTATAAATTATAAAAATTGAATATTAATTACATGTCCTTCGGGTGTTTCGAATTTTTGGTCATGAATAAATCGGTTCATTTCATCTGAAAAGAAAAAGAAAACAACCTCAGAATGCGATTATAATATCGTAATAATAGTAGCTGATAGATTGAGCTTTGCTAGGTAATTTTTGTAATGATTAAAAGCGGTTTATTAATATTTTTTAATAATTAGATTCAGGAAAAGGATGATTTCTATTTGCAGCCAAGATTAAAGATAAAGGAAATTAAAATTTTGTTTGTTTGTTTTTCATTATGTTACAAGTTTCCAACTTTATTTGTAGAAATGTTGGGAAAAAATAAACGTTTACCATATTTCAACCTGGCTACAAATAGAAATATTCATGTTTACCTCAATATTATTTTTAATTATTGCTTTTATAATCAAGCACTTGTTAGTTTATACTCCCACACATTTCTTTTTATTCACACACGCTTGTTATGTATTTATTCACACACCTATTAATAATTAGTTCATTTAATAAAAAACATATCAAATCTTCTTTTTTTTCAAAGCTGAGACCTGACTAGATAGTTTTTTATCCTTAAAAATGGTTATTAATGTTTCTTCCACCAAAATCGTTTCAGCTAGATATATGCCAACAATATAATAAATATATAAACAATTTTTATCTTTTAACAATTTAAGATTGGGAGTCGGGTTAGGCTATGGGTTAACGTACCAGCCTGCTAACCAAGTGGACCCGGGTTCGAATCAGACTCGAGGCATCCGGTTAAAATCTGATCCCTGGGTAGAGACAAATTTTAAAATAATAATAATAAGTATCGTAAATTGTCTTATGGCTAGAAAGGCTGAAAAGCCAAAAAAAATAAAAAAATAAAAAAAAATTTAAGATAGACATGCAGCAAATTCCAGTATGAAATGGGGACTCAATAAATTTTATTTTTGTGGTTTAATAATAAAAATAGATGAAAAAGTGAAAAATATGTCAGACTCGATACGAATTGATGTGGTTATTTTTTATCAGTGAACAATTTAAGCTAAAAAACTGAAGTATTTAATTCTTAATAAACACTAAAAATAAAAATAAAATATGTTTAGTCCTTTTTTAGAAAATAGAAAAAATTTTAAAAGCCCAGAGAAAAGTACTTTCGATTGGTCGATTTGAACAAAAATTATAATATGTATGTCGGATCTCTAACTAATTTAAGCTTTGATTTCCTATCACCGTTTCTGATTTATTATTATTGGATTATAGTATTTTAGAGAGTTGTGAAAAAGTATTTAGTTTTCAAAATCACTATGTCTTAAAAATTTCTTTCAATTTAATAGAAGATATAGTAATGTCAGTTATATTCAAATCTCCCAAGAGGAAACATGAAGAAAAAGACATTATATATATTTTTCAAAATTTTCAATGTATAAATCTTAATTTGTAACTAATTTGAAATATTTGTGATAGACTGATGATGAAGGCAATGCCTTCGAAACTATAGTCTCTAGAAATAATTAAAAATTATTTTATTTAAAAAACAGAAGACTCTCTCATTTTATTTTATTTTTAACCTAAAATAAAAACAATTCTGTTACCATCGACAGTGAAATCTTTTATTCAACTAATATAGTAATGTCGTTTAACGTAGCTCTAAATCAAACGAACCCTTAAATTCTCTTAAATATACATAAATATGAAGTAAATAAATTAATTTTGGCAATAGTACCTATCTAGTACTTAGATTTCGATTTTATTAGAAAAATTTTCAATAGTGTCCTCTACTTAATCCGAGTTGTTATGAATAATTTTAATAATCGCCTCGAAAGACAGTCAATAGCGAGGATAATTTTTTTGGCACTTAGGTTTAATTCCTGAGAGGGTGAATACAACCATGCTGACATATGATACTAATTAACTATAACAGCTCGGATTAAGTAGTAGTAGTAGAGGACACTCTTTTAATTTTTTCACTAAATGTTAATAAGAGATAAGAATATCAAACTAAAGATGAAATCAAGGTCTTCGAATATATAGTTCTAAATAAATGCTAGTATTTATGGAAAGCAAAGGTCACATTCTTTAATGTTTTCCTTACTAGTATAAATATTGATATTTCCATCTTACCGTCACTTATTGGATTATCTTTACGACATTTCGAGACCCACTCCTCTACAGTATCCTGTGTTGTTCCTTCCTAAAAGCAACAGAAATGCATATATCAAATTGGGTACATATTAATAACAATTAAAAGAATTAGTAAACTAATAATTAAAATTCAAAAATTTCTAATAGTAATTAAATTGAAAAAATATTATAATTGCGAAAAACATGTTTTTTTTATTGGAACACTCCACGAAATCTAATTACTTTTGTGATGCTAATTATGAATTTAGTAATAAAATTGAATATTAGCTCTAGGCTCTTTGAAATACAAATATCGTTTAAAATTATCAACTTTGTCGGCCTCTAAAAAAATTATTTATATTGAGTTAAATTAAACACCAAGGATTTTTTTTTACAATTTGTCCGAATGTCAGAAACTGAAGAAAAATCAATTTAAAGTAGTTGTTTCGCAACAATACTAGCAAAAAGTTAATGTTAGAGTATATAGAACAGACAATAATGATTCATAATTCATAAGTCCAAAACTTTTTGCTATTTATGTACCACTAGTAGCCAATCCCGTGCTCGTTTGACAAATCTGGCAGCATTGTCCGAGCTTGAATATTTTTATCATAGAAATGACAGATAAAATACATTATAAAGGTCGATTTATAAAACAAAAAGTTCTTAATAAACGATTGAAAGCTGTTGCGACAATGGCTGATGCGAAAAAATGTCAAAAAAAGTACTAAAATTAACACACTATTTAGGTTAAATAAGAGGGGTGAACCGCGATCTAAAATCGTGTACACCTACTTCCACTTCCACTTTCATTTCCAAGTAGAAGACAATAGATTATCTAATGAATTCCAAAGTAATTCCAAATAATTCCAAAGACGGTGTACACCTAATTCCATTCGAGGTTCACCCCTCGGTTAAATACATGCGTTGTTGCCAGCTTGTTTTTAGTGCAAATTTTTCATTATACATTTTTCATTATTTATTCATTATTATCTCAAAAACTGTATTGTAACTATGAATTAAAATTTTCTTAAAAAATGTATTAGTTATTGTTTAATGTTGGTTTAGTTTTTTATATCAATGGTAAGAATAGTTTCTTGGTTATAATTAAATATGTATGTAACTTTCCGATATCCCATATAGTGCAATGTATAAGAGTGAAAAACTCTATCTTTGGAATTTAATATCTCCGGAACTATATTGTTCACAAATTTCGTTTTAACACAGAAGAATTTAAATAATAATCTGTCTAAATTTCAAAAATATCTTAAGAAACCCCATATAGTGAAACAACTACCTTAAATCATGGTTGTTTTCTGTTTGTATGTAAATGATAAGATGTGTGTTTGTGTGTCTGTATTCCAAAACCCATGTTAACATAAGAAACAAAAATCGTAGAATGTTCTATCTATAGCCAAAATATTTATATTTCCAAGACAAAAAAATAATTAGATTGTAGTCTTCCTTAGTTTAGAAATCAGAAAAAAATCGAATTATTATTTGGGGTGCTATGAATGGTGTAGTTAATAAGCTGTTTGATATACAAATTGGTATTAATTTGCCAATAGCCTACAAACTACTGAGTCTTTTCACCACAAATTCACTATTTGAACTAATGGTAATATAATATAAATATCTAAATATAAAATTTTGTAAAAAAGCTTAGAAACGTCTGGTTAATAAACGTTTCTAAGGTTGTTTTTTAAAAGACTTATATTTTTTTAATATCTATAAAATCAATAAATAATTTCTTATAAAATTTTGCTTTGATAGATTCCTTGGTTTTTGACAAAATTTGGAAACATACACACTAACAGTTATTTTGACAAAATAATTAATTTTTCTTAAAATAAAATTTTTTCAATTTTCACTTTAAATATTTTTATTGAATTATTATTTATAAAACAACGTGAACTCGGTGAATTTTTTTATCAAAAACATGTAGTTTGTGCCGTTTTTGAAATTTCAAAAATTTGAAGCAAAAAATGACTTTTTATGAAGCATTTATTATAATAGGATTCTATCATTAGTTAGATGTATATTTATATAAAATTTTAATTATCTATAGAGATACCTACCTATATGTATTAATTAAAAAATAATTTGAAAAGTTAAAGTACTTCTTGCTAAATAAAAGTATTAAAATTACACTTTTAATTTTGGAAGTTCTCAATCAAGTAAATCCAAATATTAACTATAACTACTAATTAATTAGTTTTATCTATTAGAAATACAAACAATTTGGCATCAAAATGAAGTATCTATGAACGGGATACTGTCAAGCTGAGCTTACAAAATAAAAACAACGGCCAAGTGTGAGTGTAACTTACAATTGGAAAGTTCAGTAGTTTTTATCTATCATTCAAATTTTCTACTATTAAAAATAATTTCCATCGAAAATACATGTCTATCTTAAGATATATTTAATTATTTTTTTTCAGACTTTTAAATCAACAATTGCGATTATGTCTATAAAATATAATTCATAAAAAATATAGATATAAGTATTTATCCGAGCCTTATAATAAAACATATTTAAAAGAAATAAAAAGCAAGGTCCTTGGTCAAGCCTCATGTACTAAAAGGAATATATATAAACCTAATTTATTTGATTAAAACTTACGAAAATTTATAAATTTTTAAAAAGAAGGCTTAATCACATTGGCTCCTAAACAAAGTTCAAATCTGGAGAGACATCTGCTGGATAGTCAAAACTAAGTACACCCCAGGTTAGCTGGATGGAGTTTTATGATTGTTTTTTATAAAGAACTTTAAAAATATTAAAGGAAGAGGAAGTAAAGGGGTATTTCCTTCTGGACAATCAAATTAAACCTTTGCAGTTTTCCGATTGAGATAAAAAAAAAACCCACAAAACTACCTCTTAAGCGATTCTTAAGAAAAAATAGTATGAAACGTTTTTGAGAAAAAATAAATAAATAAAATCCATCCCAGTTTTCAAGTAAAAAATTATGTCAATTTGGACCAACAGCTTAGAATTCCCTTGCTGGAATTTTAAATTTCATTGCAATGTTACAAACATATTGATGCTGAAATATAGCAGTACACACACACACACACACACACACAAATACACCGACTATGGAATTGCGTGGTGATTTTTTTGAAAATGCCAATCATTTGTTCAATTTAAAATTGGCCAATAAAATAAATTCTATAACACACAATGATATCGAAAAGTGGCTCAACACTTGGAGAATCAACGTCAAGGAGACTAAATCAGTTCATGTAACTTTCACCCAAAAAAGGCTCTTGCCCCGTGATCAAAATCTTCAATAAACCTATCACTCAGGCTAGCGACGCAAAGTACCTAGGGATGGGACAGAAGACTGACCTGACAAAAGCACATCAAGACGAAACGTAAACAACTGGGACTTAAACTTCAAAAATCATACTGGCTAATTGGAAGGCGCTCACAAATGACTAAAATCAACAAAATACTTATCTACAAAACAATATTAAAACCAATATGGACATGTGGTATACAACTCTGGGGCTCAGCAGCCGAACCCAACATAGAAATTATTCAAAGATTTCAAAACAAAGTGTTGAGAGCAATAGTCGATGCCCCGGGCTGGGTACCAAACTGCACAATACTAAAAGACATAGAAATCCCCTCAGTCAAAGATGAAATAAGATATCACAGCCACACGTATCTAAACAAACTGACTCACCACCCCAATGAGTATGCTTAAGACATAATATCAACATTGCCACCAACAAGATTAAAAAAACACAAACCAATCGACCTACCACATGGTATCACGCCAAAAGTTTTCTTTCTTTTTATTTTTTTATTTTACTTTTAATTTATTTTTAATCATAGTTTAAATACAAAACTCGCACCTTAATGTAAATGTCAATGGAGCTCTCATTATTCTATCTCAAATATTGTAAATACTAACCATGTCATTTTTCATTCATTGACTGTAAATAAGCTTATTACCCGCAAGGGCAGATTGCCGATGTATACTATGGAGTTTAATATAAAAAAAAAAAAATTCGGTGGGATTGATTATTATCGAACTCTTCATTTTCTCGAAACAACAAAAAAAGGACTTGTATCACTTTCAAAATAAACTGTCCATATATTAAATACATCGACTACTAACTATCACCTGTAGTTAGTTGTCCAAGTGAAATTAACTTTTATTATTTCGCAAAGAGAAAATTTCGAAAAGCAAACCTTTCAAAAGTGAATACAATACTAGTCTATGTACTTAAGTAAAATTAAAAATAAATAATTTATTTGGCAGGGTGCAAAATCGAGTCAAAAATGGCGACTTAAATGCAAAAAGTTTGAGAACCATTGTACTACTCAAAAAATAAGTTCGTAGATATTCATCTAGTTGCAATTACATCAAAAAAAGTATTAGATCTAGAAAATACTCTTTGAGTTTTACTAGTATAGGTATTATTATCTTATCAACTGTGATATTTATGTTAATGTTTATATTTTTTTACCTTGAATAAATTTTACTTTACTCTACCAGACAAAGATTCAGATAAACAGAAAAATTAAGTTGAATAAAATAAATACACTTACTGCAAGTAGGATAAGAGCAAAGCATAAAGCACAACCGAGAATTCCGCGCAGCATCATGGTTTCTATTTTTTCAAGAGATTTTTCCAAGAGCTCTAGAGCAACATTTATATATATAAGTTTAATCTCAAGGCCAGAATGATCATTCTGTTTAATTTATGATTTCAAATATAAATATGTAGCATTTGATGTGTGAGAAATGATGCATTATGCATACAATTCAATCACCACTATTATTTTTCTAAGCAATGACAAGGCGTTAAGATAAAAATTAAGCTATTATTTATTTTTACTTACAATGAGTTAGTTGTATTTTGAATGGAAAAAAATCGAGAGATGTTATTTAATAACTCTTGTTCCTTATAGATAGAAAAATTATTATTATTATATTTAGTTTTTTTTTTTTTTTTTTTTTATTCAATTAAATTTACAGAGTGTTGAAAACTCACTAGGGTGGTCTCAAGGCTATATATGGGTTTTTTTCACCGTCTTGTCGGTGCGGACCCTAGTGGTTTTTATATTATGATATGGAAATCTGCAATTTTTGCAAAAATTGCAGCTTTCCAAAACTTCAATGCGGTTACAGTTATCCAATTAAGATGAAACATTACCAATCTAATGTTTTAGTCAATTGGCAATTAATATGCACAAATTCGAAGATAGATTTCTTGCGCCACCCTAGTGTGCACTAATGGTAACTTTGTTATTAGTGAAACTACTAATTCTAAAAAGTAGGATTTTTAAAATATTGTAGTGATCAAAACTTGAAAACAATTGAACCTTGCGTTTGGCACAAGACTGGAGTTATGCGTTACTTCCCCGATGCTGTGGGTAAAAGTCCACTTGTGGACAGTCAAAACTTTACGACTCAATCACGATATTATAATAATACACCCCTACATTTTTCGCAGATAATTAGAATTTCTTTGTAAAAAACAATACTACTCGTTTACGCCTTCCTCATGCCTCGGCAAAAGCTCAATTTTATTCTAGAGATGACATCATGCAAAAAAACGACGAGTCAGCTGTATTTCGTAGAAATAGAGAAAAAGTGGTAGGACCACTGGAAGAATTGTGTATAATCTAAAACAAACTACTAAAGGTGGTAGGTAAGTGTTAAAAACCTTGAAGTAAATAAATGTATTTTTTTTAAGCTAAGATGATATGATACTCATTGTGCAGAAAAAATTGAAATTTTTTTTCTTAGATATATCGAAATATTACTTAAGCCCGTAAAACTATTTAAATATAAAAAAAAAAAGAGAAAGAGAAAATACTTCAATGTTTGTTCCGATTTCTACCAAAATATAATCAGCTTTTAATCTAAATAAAATATGCTTAGGGGGCGTCCATAAAATACATGAGGTGTTTAAGGGGAGCAAGGGGTCGAGCCGAATCTCATCCAATCTCATGTGGGGAGAGGGAGTGGGGGGAGTCTCGGAAAATATCACGTATTTTTTTCGCAAGAAACAGTGTAAAATTCCGAGAAAACTAGGTTAAATTAAGTAATAATAATAATAATAATAATAATTCTAGCCTTAACTAGACTTAAATAAAAACAATTAAGCAAATTATGTTTTTTAAATAAATCCAACGCAATCAAGCTCAGATTAACGTATTTACACTAAGAATACACATTTTGAAAAATCTCACGTGAGATTAGGGGGGGTAAAAAATCGCCCCAAGTAATTTAGGGACGCCCCCTCACACCTCTGCTCGGCGTGCCATAGGTTGATCATGGCTGACCACGTGATAGATTTAATTAATTCTTTCTCTCAAGCCCCTGTAGATAGGCAACCTCTAAGCACGGAGTATTTATTAATTTCGCTATAAACGCTACTATAAATATATTATAAAGAGATTAATAATGTTAACCCGGTAGGCAGGCGAAGACTGACTGCCAAGCTTTAATAATTCAACTCAATTTCACTGTGCTTTCAAAAGTGTCTACAACGTGAAGAAAAATCATTTTCTAATTTTTCTAATTTTTTGTCTCTATGTCACGATTTGGTTTGCAGCAAATGAAGAATGAAAAGTTGTAGAAAGTTTGTCTGGTGTTAAAATGTTGGTATTTCAAATTTTATTTTTTACTTTACCATACAGGGTATGGTAAAGTATTGTAATCGTGCATGAAAAAAGTGGTTTTTTTCCTTCTTTTTTTCGAAATATCTCAAAAACGGCTGAAACTATTTTGATTAAAAAAATTGAGCGAAGCCATGGCATTTCGCTCTACAAAAAAGCCCAAATAAGTCAACATCGAAAAAATTATATTTTTCGAGATAATAATTGTTTTGTCAAAATGTCTGTTAGTTAGTCTGTCTGGTCGATAGTCTGTGCGTTACCAACATTTTTGTGGACGAGCTAGCTCAAAAACTAGTGTGAATATCGAAACCAAATTTCACACGTAGTTTTGGTCCATTGTTATTAAGAGCTGATTAGATTTTGGTGAATATCGACCCAAAATTAAGGGGGTGGTGGGGGGGGGCGTTAAAAATTAAAAATCTAGTCCATTTGAGCAAACTCAACCAAATTTTGTATACATAATCAGTGGGACCCCAGAAGTCTAAAAATGCAAAAACTAACCACCCAAGGGGGGTGTAGGGTCAAAAAATGAAAATCTTGGCCATTTACCAAAATCAACCAAATTTTGTATACATAATCAGTGGGAACCCAGAAGCCTAAAAATGCAAAAACTAATCCCGATTAAAATTTTATATGATTGTTAATCTCATGGAAAATGAATACATAATAACTTGTAAATTTCAAGTTTGTACCTTAGTTTACGAGCTACAATGCTCTAACAGACAAATAGATATTATAGCAATAATAAATAGGATCCTGTTTTACGAACTGTTATGTATTTATACTAGTTGGAGTTTATATTATTCGTTGGCAACCAGTTGCCCAGTGACGATAAATAAACATTAGTAAAATAAACAAACATTCGCTAAACAAGAGCCTTCGATGTAACTTATTTAATTTAATTGTGTAATAAATAGTACATATATAAATTACTCCAGGCGTACTTAATTCATCAATCTCCGCTTCCCCGGCTCCTCCAGTTCAATCCATCATACATTACAAATTGGCGACGAGAATAAGAAGAAGAAAGGAAAAAAATTTACGAAAATGGCGGAACTAAAAATTCTAATGGAAACGCTTTCCAAACAAAATGAAGCGATAATTAAAATGTGCGAAGCAATGAATTCAACAAAAGAAGAAGATGAAACAAAGCTTAAAAAGGTCTTAACAACACAATCTTTACAATTTGAATTATTTAATGAAGATCAGGAAGATTTTAAAACATACAGGGAACGATTGGAGAACTTTCTAGAACTCAAACAGCTCACAGGTAATGACGAGGAAACAAATACCGCTAAAGCAAAAATATTAATAAATTGCCTTGGCACAAAACATTATCAATTGTTATCAAGCCTCACAGCACCAGAAAAGCCCAATTCAAAAACATATAAAGAATTAATGGCTTTATTAGAAAAATTTCTTTGTCCTATTCAAAATGTGCACACAGAAAGACACAATTTTTTATCGTGTAAACAAAAACCCGAGGAAACAATAACATCGTACATTGCGGAATTAAAGAAAATTTCAAAATCGTGTAAATGGAATTGTACAAATTGTAAAAAGGCGTATAACGATATACTGCTAGCTCAATTCATTCGAGGAATACATGACGTCACCATTAGAGAAAAAATTCTTCAACAAGATGACGAAGCCCAATTCGAAAAAGCTCGAAGCAGCTAAAAAACAAAATGATGAAAATTACCATGGGACAAAAATAAATCAAAATAATAAATCTAGTACATATCAAGATTCCCCGAAACCTTTAAAGAAATGTATAAATAACATAAATAATAAAATTAAAAATAGAAGAAATAATCCATCAAGAACATTCTTATCCGAATTAGGTTTGGAAAATATCTGCCTGTGTTGCGGGAAGAACAATCATCTAGCAAGAGAGTGCCGTATCAAAAAGAAATTAAATTGCAAATTGTGCAGGAAGAATGGACATTTAAGCAAAGTTTGTATCAAATCAAGAAGGAATCAACGTAGAGGGATCTATTCAATAGAAAATTCAACAGAAATGGATGAGTACGAAATTAAATATATTGAGAAAAATAATAATAAAATACAGATTGCAAATATAAATAAAATAAGGAATATCGATAAAAAATTTCAAATTAAAATTAAAATTGAAAATAAAACAGAACTATTTGAAATTGACTCTGGTAGTGCTGTAACAATAATTTCAGAAGAAAAATACAATAAATTAAATATTAATAATCCTATCAAACCTACGTCAATCTATTTTAATACTTATACAGGTGAACGTTTCCAACCTAAAGGAATTGCACATGTTCATGTAAAATATAACGGAATTGAATCAATCGAAGAAATATACATTGTAAAAGGACATTATTCATCAATTTTAGGAAGAACATGGATACGAAATTTAAAAATAAATCTAAATCAAATACAAATCAATACCATATCCAATAATGATCCAATTACCGTAGAACATATCCGCTCCGAAACAAATAAAGACATTGAATTAATTGAAATGAAAACAAAATTACTCAACGGAGAAATAATGAACGCAGAATATAGTGTTCATTCAGGAGTTATATTAAGAGGAATTCGAGTTGTCATTCCGAAAGTATTACGTCCAGCAATTTTAAAAGAACTACATTCTACGCACATAGGTATGGTGAAAATGAAAAGCATAGCACGATCCTTATGCTATTGGCCAAAAATCGATGAAGATATTGAAAATATGGTCAAATCTTGTCAAGACTGCGCTCAAGTTAAGAAAAATCCAGCCAAAGTGCCAACACACAAGTGGGAAGAACCAGAACAGCCCTGGCAACGTATACATGCTGACTATGCAGGCCCCTTCAAGAATAATTACTTTTTTATTGTGGTCGACGCAAAAAACGAAATGGTTAGAAATTACGATGTCTAAATACCCGCCAACGTCAAATTCAACAATAGATTCATTAACAGAAATATTCTCAAGAAATGGACTACCACACATACTTGTCACAGATAACGCAACTATATTTAAATCACAAGAATTCGTAACATTCTGCAAGAGAAATGGAATAGAACAAAAATTTAGTGCCCCGAACCATCCCGCCACGAACGGACAAGCAGAACGAATGATACAAAATTTTAAAAATAAAATGAAATCAATGGTAAATGAACAAGGAACAATCAAAGACAAATTAATTAAATTTCTTTTCAAATATCGAGATACACCACTGGAAGGCGGTAAAACACCTGCTGAATTATACCTGAAAAGAAAACTTCGATCCAGGCTCGACTTAATCAAACCACAAATGCGACAAACTAACACAGATCAATGCCATAAAATAAGAGAATTACAGCTTGGCGACAGAGTGCAATCAAGGAACTATACATCATCCGGACTCTGGAAATTTGGTACAGTGATAGAACGATTAGGAAAATTACACTACCTAATTGAACTCGATCACGGGTACATTATAAAAAGACACATAGATCAGTTAGCCAAAACACAAGTCGACAAAATCACTCCTCAAATAAACCTACATCTGAATACACCAACACCTCAAACTCAAGAACATTTAGAAGATAAACCAACACCTCCTATAAAATACAGAACAAGGATAATAGAACACTCAAGCCCTACTTCAAGCCCAGAGACTAAGGGAAACGAAAATCAACCTCAAAACAAAGATGTACAACCACCAGTAGAAACAAATCAACCTCAAAACAAAGATGTACAACCACCAGTAGAAACAGGACCTCCAACGCCGATGCCGTTACGACGATCGGAAAGAACGCGGAAACCTGTAATCCGGTTAAACTACAACAATTAAATTAAGTGTCGGAGAATTGTTATGTATTTTATACTAGTTGGAGTTTATATTATTCGTTGGCAACCAGTTGCCCAGTGACGATAAATAAACATTAGTAAAATAAACAAACATTCGCTAAACAAGAGCCTTCGATGTAACTTATTTAATTTAATTGTGTAATAAATAGTATATATATAAATTACTGCAGGCGTACTTAATTCATCAATCTCCGCTTCCCCGGCTCCTCCAGTTCAATCCATCATACATTACACGAACGAAACACTAAAAATTGGCTTCAAAATATTTTGAATATACACAGAAATTTAACTTATAGTAAACTTCTGGAACGCCTAATTTCAAGATAGTGGTAAATGAGTAATTTCTTTTCAAAAATGGGAAATGAATTTTTGATTTTAAGTTTTTTAATTTATCTCCGTCTTTTTTTATCTGCAATATTTAAACTAATTTGAACCTAGTTTATTATTTCTAACCATCAGTGGCGTAATTATACCGCTGAGGCCCGTGGCAAATTCATAGGATGGGGCCTTTCAATGTAAATTTTGTAATAATAAAAATGTCAGGATCTTCCGGCCGGGGTCCGTGGCATTTTGCTCGTCATCATCATTATTGAGTTTACAGTCCTAAGACTGGTTTGACGCAACCACCTGTCTCCACTCGGCTCTGTCCCCCGCCACCTGTTTGACATCTCTAAATGTCTCGCATCCCATATTCCCAATTATTGCTCCTCCTGCCCTCCTATTGTTACGCCACTGTTTCTAACGATGGCTTTATTCAATATTCTGCTTTATTAATTAAAATAAAATAAAAATCATTTTGCTTTTGAGTGATTTCTGGATTATGTATAAATATATAGATTCTCTTAGGAGAATTACTACTATTTACAGAATATGTTAAAATCTTTCTCAAAAAATGAATATTAAGAAACCTTTTTTTAGTGAGCCCGAAACTTCTTTTATCGCGTTAAGGTTTTATATATAAATATTTTTAGGACCATAGAATTAAATTCATTATATAACTCTTAATACTAGTTTCTTCTTCTTAATTCATTGTGAATGAAACGAACAAGATTACCTTAGCAAAAAAATAACTTAATAGTATATTATATCTATTCATTTATCTTTTTTAATTATATTAGAAGAAATCTCTCATTATAAGTGTAAATGGCATGCAATCTGTATTCAACCTTGAACTAGTCGTATATATACTCAAATCGATATACAAAAATCATATTCGCGAAAATTGAGTCTCCGAACAATGTTTCGTTTAATCTGTATTTGTGCTGCGCTAGTTTTTCTTGGAGCAGAAGCAGTCGTAAGTGACTCTTTTGATACGTATTATTTGATTATATTGAATTAATCCCCAAAATAATTCTATTAAGCAAAAAATTTGTGAAAGATTGTATTATATAAATCAAAGTGGATAAAAAAAGTGAAAAGTTTTTCAAAACTTGCTACCCTTTCAGAAAATATTATTTAATAGTTATTTATTGATTTAAAAATAAATTGGCACGTTCTGATGTGGGCATCCACTTGACTTTACCATACACTTCTGGTTGAGTTTGATACAAGGGCCTAGATTTTCATTTTCTTTCCCTACAACCCCTCCCCCACTCAATTTTGGGCGGTTAGTTTTTGTATTTTTAGTCTTCTGGTAGCCCACTGATTATGTATACAAAATTTGGTTGAATTTGGTCCTAGGGCCTAGATTTTCATTTTTTGACCCCCCTTAATTTTCGGTCGATATGCACCAAAATCTAATTAGTTCTTACTCTCAATGCACCAAAACTACGTGTGAAATTTGATTTTGATATTCACACTAGTTTTTGAGCTAGCTCGTCCACAAAATTTGGTAACGCACAGACTAACAGACTAACAACCTAAGAGACTAACAGACATTTTGATAAAACAGTTATTATCTCGAAAAATATAATTTTTTCTATGTTCCCTTATTATAGTTTTTTTGTAGACCGAAATGCCCTGGTTTCATCAAAATTTTTTAATTAAATTAGTTTCAGCCGTTTTTGGGATATTTCGAAAAAAGGAAGCAAAAAACACTTTCTTCATGCATGATTACAATACTTGACCATATGGTAAAGTAAAACCCTGTATGGTAAAGTAAAAAAATGTGATGTGGTCATCTCGTGAATTTACTTTATGCCTGCCCCCCTTGTATATAAAAATTAAATAAAAAAAATCATTTATAACATTTTAGCTTACACCCTCAATTTTCTATAAAACACTTCTTTTACACTATTACTTTATTTTCAAAGCCAAAATAAATCATGTATATATATGTACTTGGGAAAAAAAAACTTACATCTTACATAAAAATTTCAACTAGAAAAAATCATATACATAAATTAGAGAAAATATATTTTATTTATTTATTTATTTATTATTAAAAAAAATAATGTCATTTTTAAATAAAGTGGCTTCAGGGCTCAGCACTTCCTTAAAGTTTGCTTTGAATTTATATGTAAGTAGTATAAAAATCAATTTCCATTTTTAATGACAGAAAGTACTATTATTTGTTACTGTTATTATGGTTATTAGAAACAAATTTGTAATAGATATAGAATTCATTATTATTTCTGTTAAGGAAATAGTTATAGTTAATATTTTAAAAAATCTATAAAACACGCTTCTAAAAAGTAGAAAATAATGTAGGTAATACTTAAAGATAAGAGTAAATAAATATTATATTTAATATTGATTTACTATGAGTTAAGGATACTAGGTCACTTATTTCACATTAAAATTAAAAAATTAAAAGAAATAATTTTTTTTTCCTTTTCAATATATATATTTCGGGCTATCAACCCATCTTCAGGAAGTACAGAAAGTAACTAATTCAACTTATTGAATAACAGGTTATATATGTGTTTATTGAACAGAGGGAAAGAATTTTTAAATTATTTCAAAAGGACACTTTCTCTTAAGCTATTGTTAAGAAAGAATATCAGGTTGGCGTTTGTTGACATAGGCATCTTTAGATGAAAGGAAAGGTGGTAAGTTCATTGACTTGTGTCGCTAGGCTGAGGGTAATTTTTCCGCTTAGATATTAAAAGGTCAATTATTATATTTTGTTTTACATCCAGTTGATTATTGATAATATTTTCGTCGTTCGACAAGGCATATTTTATTTCCGTGGATTCAAGAAGATCCAATCTTAATCCTTTTCTTTCGAAATGAATAGGGGTGGGGTTAGTAGGTGAAGGTAAATGGTCTAAAGAATATAGATGATTAGCAAATGCGGAAGTGGAATCTGGATTTATGGGCTGGTATCTTATTAATTGTCTGTGGGAAGCTAAATGTTCTTTATGCCGTTTTTTAAAAGATCGTCCAGTTTGTACAATATAAATTGCCTCGCAATCGTTTTAATGTGAAATAAGTGACCTAGTATCCTTAACTCATAGTAAATCAATATTAAATATAATATTTATTTACTCTTATCTTTATTAAAGATGTTTCACCTTGCACCAACACCACAATCTCTACTAATTATTAGGTAATACTTAATCAAAAAGTGTGGGGCGCAGAAACTTTTAATTAATTTCACCAAAGTGCCCCACGCTTTTTGATTAAGTATTACATTATTTTGTACTTTTTAGAAGGGTGTTTTTTAGTTTTTTTAAAATCTTATTTATTTTTTTACTTTTTAGTCTTAATTATTCTTATAGAGAAAAGTTTCCGGAATTTAACAGAATGAAATGTATATATTTTTATTATTTTTATATAATTTCATTTAAATTGAGTAGGTAAACAATTATTTTTATAGAGAAATGTTTGCGTAATTTAACAGAACAAAAGTCACATTCATAGATACATACATACAGGTGAAGCTGATATAAAGCATGTAAAAATGATTTTCGACTTTTTTAGGAGGATAACAAAGAATTCCTTCAAAATGAGATGTTGAAAGCTTGTCGCGCAAAGCATCCAATCAATGATGGTAATGTATTTTTTTAATTCAATTTCTATATTTTTAAAACCTTCAAAACGACTTCAAAAGTGATTTCATGTAACAATTTAATCGTTTAGCTGTAACTAAATAAGATAATTATTTTATACCTTTTAGTTTATTTTATTTTATTTTTAGTTCTTATAATTTTATTTGTTGCATTTAATTTTTTTTGAAGTCGGTTTTATATTTTTTTTTATAAGAATTATTTTGAAATACAACATAAGATCAGAATCATTGAATTCTTGCTGGAAAAACCCTATTGAAACGAGCAAGGGTTGCTAGCCCTATATTTATCTCTCCAGATTATTATGGACCAATCAGGTTTACAGATGAAAGACTTGGATTTAGTCTGATAGCTCGTTTCTGAAATGCATCCAAGGTAGCAAGAGAATGCTTGGAGGTATTTCTCCATAGATGCGAGTCATTATGGAGACAGGGCGCGTTTGGGCCTTGTAGATAGTCAGAAGTTGCGGGGTCATAAAAACCCCTGGATATGAATAGAAAGCCAAGCCTAACATCACAGGTGAAATGGGTTAATTCCAATATTGATTGATTGATTGATCTTTAATTCTCGCCTATTTTTTTTTATTTACTTTTATAGTTTTAGATAATAGGACATATTAATTTACAATTTTAGATACAAGTAATATAATTTTTCATATTAACAGTTTGTAGAGATACATTAGCTAATAAGGATTATTATCTTTGTACAATGTATTCTTTTAATTTTCGTTTAAATATTAAAAGACATTGTCCCATTGTGCCAGAGAGGTCAGATGAGATTGAGAAACCCAATTGGGTTAAAGCTAGTATTCTGTTTAAACTATTTTGAAATTACTTCAATTATAACAAGACTACTAAAATAGAAAATCTTTGTTAATTAATTATTTTAATATTTTTTTCTTTTATAGAGGAACTGAAACGTTTTTCTGAAAATCAACCATTCGAAACACGAGAGGGCGAAGTAAGTGTATCTACATTATACTATATAAATATATATTCAGACAGGATTTGGATTGTTGCCATCACTTCCAGCTTAAATTTTATTTCAGCGAAATATTAGCATAATACCATAACAGAGTAGCTCATTTTATGCCCAAAATAGAAAGAAATCCTTATAACTATTATTATTATTTAATCAAAATAACCATTAGATTTTATTATTATTATTTTACTTATTTTTTATTTTGTTAATGAAAAACAATTATAACTATTCAACAATTACTCCATCCGTCTGTACTTATTAAATTTATTTTTTTAATTTTGCTATTTATTAATATAATATATTAATATCTATTTTTAGTGTTTCATGAACTGTCTTTTGGATTCTCATATGGATTTTGTAAGTATTATTATTCTTTCTCTATTAGAGGAATGTTTGGGGTAAACTATATTATCAAATCATCATTCAATATGTAGGTGAGGTGCTCCTTATTTTGGATTTTTGAAATATTTACGGTGACAGGGGCTCATATGGTTAGAAATAAATAAAATAAAATATCCCCCAAGTTTCAAGTCTCTATCTCAATTTTAACCTAGTGCTACACAGCGATTAAGTTTCCCATCTAAATATCATGGAGTTTTTGGCATTGAACGACCAATTTTTTATTTCGGCCAAAGTAATAGTTCAAAAAAATTGAAACTTTGCAGATTTTATCCTTATAATAGTAGCTATACCTCAGAATTTTTGGATATTTTTAGCTTTTATAATTTTGGAGTCTATAATTTACTAATACTAAGATATAGCAGTATTTTATCGAGATATTAAATCAAATCAAAATTATAATATATAATTTTAATAATAATAATTCTTTATTAGCTATTTTAGCTATATATCATACAATTAAACAAATATATGTAATTTGTTTTTAAATAATACATTCAATTTTGAGATACAAAAGATAAAGATAATTAATACATTCTAAAAATATAACAATTTATAATAAACATATAAATGTATAACACACCATACATGACAATAAACAAATGAACACATGTACATAAATACTAATATTAATAATAACAAAAGTTCAAATTAATCCTACATTAAAAAACAAAGATCACAATTTTGATACTATGAGATAACGAATATAACAAAAATAACAATAATAATCTTTATTAGCCATTTTCTGCTATATATCATACAATTAACAAAAAAATATATATATATATTTTTAATTAATACATTCAATTTTGAGATACAAAGGATAGAGATAATTCTAAAATATAACATATAATAATAAACATACAGATATATAATACACAATACATGACAATAAGTAACTATACACATACACATATGAGACAAGACCAAGGAGTGGATTACTGCATTTAAATAAATAATGGGACACACACATATACATATATATTTACAAATATATTTACAATAATACATATATAATACATAACATATACCTACATATCCACCCTTGCAACAAGGAATATACAGTTTATAAATACTAATTGACGAGATGATTTTTTACTCTTGTTGTGACAAAAGTAATAGTCTCATCTCTCTTTTGAATGCAACTAGGTTCTTAAGTTTTTTTATATGTTTGGGTATGTTATTGTATGCTCTTAAGCCCTTATAAAATACATTATTCATTGGACTTGCTTTATTAACTCTACTCAAGTAGAAATCATTTCTCTGTCTTGTCCCGTATGAATGTGTGGGATTCGTTTCATCTAATATGTCCATCAGATATTCCGGTGCTAATTGATTTTTAATTTTATAAATAAATACCAAAACCTGCATTTCTATACCATTCTTAACATCAAGCCACTCCAATGTATCAAGCATTGATTTGACTTTTGTAAATTTATTGCACTTTAATATATTCCTCATGGCTAATAGCTAAAAATCTGTGAAAATTCTGAAGTATAGCTAGTATTATAAGGATAAAGTCTACAGAGTTTCAAATGTTTTGAACCATCACTTTGTCCGGAATAAAAAATTGATCGTTCAATGCCAAAAACCCCATGTTATTTAGATGGGAAACTTAATCGCTGTTAGCACTAGGTTAAAATTGAGATAGAGACTTGAAACTTGGGGGATATTTTTTTATTTACTTCCAAATGAGCCCCTGTCAGCGTAAATATTCAAAAATATCCCAAATAAGGAGCACCCTATAGGTACATTAAATTTGTTAACAAAATCAAAATAATTTTCCTCGAAAGTATTTCTACTAATCTATTTTTAAATTCAATGACCTTAAAGTTCTAGAAGAAAATGCATTGTTAGGACATTGTTTAGACACAAAGCACTTTTGTAGCTTTTTTTCCAAGTTTTAACTTGTAAACTCCTGATGATGGACTAATAATCCGAAATATATTGAGTTTGTATTGTATAAACCTCTTTGAGTTTTATTTCATTCACTGTGAAACTACACACCCTTTACTTTATTAATTCACTTTTGTAGCATTAATCTCAGAAATTTTTTAGGCTCTGTGGAGTAGGTTTAAACCCTCTTATCACTCTTTTCTACTCTTCTGATAAATATATATTGTCTTAAATATAAAATTAAATTGTCTTTGTTTTTTGTTTTTAGCACAAAAATGGAAAGTTTGATCTACAAGTGTCCAAAGAAGCAATCAAAAGAAATAGCAAATCGCCTACACACGAAAAAATAAGTTTACATATTATAGAAATATGCGCTAAACATGGTAAGATTTGGTACAAGAATTATCTAAGTCCAGAAATAGCCCTATTCGAAATATAACAAAAATATTTTTACCTGCTATACATGTATACATGTACAAGAATGAGCCTGCGCTTTACTCAGGGCTTTTTTATCTGATTAAAATAAACTAATAATAGTAATAATATTTAACTTTAGGTCCTAAATTAAAAGACTCAGACTTTGATTCAATTTGAAAATTTAATAATTATTAATAAATGAATTTCAACTTTTAAGGACCAATCGTAGATTTTAGAGAAAATATTTTTACATTGCATATCAGAGAGGTTCGTCCCCTTAGGAATCGAACCCAAGCGCTCACTAAGCTTGCCGGGCCGTTAGCCAAACCATTAAGACAAATCTCTCTCTGACATGCAACATATATAAGTATTATAGCTAAAGATTTTTCACTCCCTTCAACTCAAAGGGAATAGTGAAAATTCAGGCTAAACTGAAAAAAGTTTTCAGTGAGGGGCCCTTTAATTTTACAGTGAAAGCAAAGATTTAAGTATCGTTTTGAGTGTCTTTTTTTGAAAAAAGATGGAAATTATTTCAAAAATCAACCCATTTTTCTCTAAAATCTATGATTGGTCCTTAAAAGTTAAATTCATTTATTAATATTATAGGTCTGGGTTGATTTTTGAAATAATTTCCATCTTTTTTCAAAAAAAGACTCAAAAAGATACTTAAATCTTTGCTTCCACTGTTTAATAATTATAATTTTTTGAACTCCGGCCGGTCAGTCTTGTACCAAACTCGGCTCTAGGCTCTTCAAGTAATAACTATTTTGAGATTAAATTGAAAGTTTCTTTTTGCCGAGAGTAGCAGAATTTTTATAAATTAAAGGAGACAATACATACATCAATTCCTGCGAATCAATTTTAATAGACTGATGAAGAGGGCAAAGCACTTTAAACTATAGATCACGTTATAAATAAATTAACAATAATTTTTAAGAAAAAATAAAACCGACTTCAAAAAATTAAATGCAACAAATAAAATACACTAAAAGGTATAAAATAATTATTATCTTATTTAGTTACAACTAAACGACGAAATATTAACATGAAATTACTTTTAGAAGTCGGTGCCAAACATATACCTTTTATGAATCGCACTCGACGGAACTTACTTAGTACGTTTGGAGGGTAGCTCGCTTATAGGTATAGTTTGTTTGGTACCGACATCAAAAAGTAATTTCATGTTAATATTTCGTCGTTTAGTTGTAACTAAATAAGATAATAATTATTTTATACCTTTTACTGTATTTTATTTGTTGCATTTAATTTTTTGAAGTCTGTTTTATTTTTTCTTAAAATTATTTTTATTTTCTCTTTTTAGTGATGTTATTAATAGTGATCATATCATCAGAACTTGACCAAATTAATATGGCACCATCCCTAAAATACCCCCTTTCCAATAAAAAAAGAATCATCGAAATCGGTTCATAAACAAAGAAGTTAGGCCTGAACAAACCTAACAAAAAGGTCTAATAGCAATAAAAAAATGGGACCAATCGGAAGCTAGACTGAAATGTATTTTTCCATTAGAAGACACACTTTTTTATTGTCTTCTTCTATTTTGAGATTAAATTTAATTTGTTCAAAATTTGTATTATACATAAAAAATGGAATTTCTTCACATCCACTACTCGCATTCTTGAACTTTAACATCTTCCAATTTTCGATTTTTCCCATAAGTTCAGCCTCAATTTCTATGAGAATTTGAAACACACATAGCATTTTTCTAAAGCATTATATTAACTTATGGTTAATAATATATTCTTAGTTTGAATTAATTTTTATTGATGTTTAAATATTATTTTTATTTTCTATTCTAGTAAAACCAGAAGATAACGAATGTGATCAAGCGAAAAAATTATACAATTGTATGACTTTGGAAAAGGTAATCTACTTTAATAATGCTGAACTTTCAGATAAAAACTGCATTTTGCATTATTTAATATATTTATTATTAAAAATAGCAAACATATGCCTAGAATAAAAATACACACGATATTTTGACCAGCATCGGTTTAAGAAAATAGAAGAAATCTTCCGTCACAGGGAACTGTTCAGTTTAAAAACACTGTCACAAAATTTCAAATCCTCGATGTGAGATGTGAATTCAAATTGCACGGATTAGATTTATATCGTAATTTTGTTCAACTAACCAATCGAGTATGTATTGAGGGTTAGGTGTCATAATGTCAAAACATTTGGCTTAGCTAGAGTTTTTTCCTAAGGGGGTCTGCACCCCACTTTGTATTTTACGTTGTCTAAACAATGATTTTTCAAATTACTTCGGCATGTCTGTGCTGGGTCGAAAGTATCGTTAAGTGGCACATCCGTAGAATCTGAAGGGAAAATGTGTTTTTATTCAGTGTTCCTTTAAATAATTAATTCATCAAATCTTTAATATAAGAAAATTTTAGTAAAGGCGATATGAATGTGCATACAAATTTGCTACTTGTTTTTCCCAGAACTAAAAAGACGTCCATGGGCTTAATTCTTTTTCATTAATCGAGAATCCAGTGGATATAGTTATATAGATGCATGGCAAATAAAAAATAAAAAAATGTTTCTCATTCTTTGTTTCAGGTAAAATATTTAAAGAACGCTAAAAATTGAAGAACTTATCATGACTAAAACGGATTATAATACTTTTATTTTCATTTATTTTAATTAAATCTAATATCATTATTTTGACAATAAATCTTAGCAAATTTTATTAAACAATAATGTATCATTTTTTTCCTTCATCATTTTCTTTATTTCAATCCCTAATTAGACTCTAATGACTTTTTTTAGAAATTTAAATAAAGTTAGTTAGTTGAGAGAAGAGCTGAGTTATTGATTAATATTTATATAATTTGGTATATATTTATTTGAATCAAGCAGAAGACAACCTCATTAATGAACATGAACTGTAAATAAGTTTCCCTTTACGGAAGTATGACTTTTTAAGAATCTTTTAAAGAAACAATGTAATTATAATACTGATAATCTACTATATATAATCAGCAGAGGGTTTGCGTTATATATATACAATAAAATAAAATGTTTTATTTGGGCATTTTTTTTAATTTATTTAATGTCCCCGGGAACAAATATATATAATATATATATATATATATATATATATATATATATATATATATATATATATATATATATATATGTATTTCTCTTGTTTTATTGCTTACAAGTATTGCCTGTGTAATTGTTTTCATATTTTAGATGTCACAGGAACTCATTTCTGATGAGTACGTGGATTGCGACCACGGGGTTATCCGAGCTAAGTCTGACATTGCTTCCACTTACTTGTGTCAGGCTTCTCTTTTTCTCTCTCCTATACTGGCCTCCCTTGGCCAACTCTTGTTTTTTTTTTTTTTTTTTTACCGACTCCGACGCTATTAGGTTTTCGAGGGCTAGGAGTTGATTTCCTTTTTCATTTTTCTTCTCTTCAACATGTGGAAGGCAACGGGAAACCACCACATTACAAATCCCAAGAATATGCAACATGACGATTTCTCTTCGAGTAAAGAATTCCGGAGGTAAACTAGCCCCTCGTTCGGATCTCCGGGAAGGGGCTACCCGAGGAGAGACCATCATAAAGGGAAAAATAAATAATGACTTTCTACGAGTCGGAGCGTGGAATGTTAGGACGCTAAAGGGAATAGATAAACTAATGAATTTAAAGCGGGAAATGGATAGACACAAATTGGACATTATTGGGATTAGTGAAATGAGATACCCAGTAGAGGGAGATTTTTGGTTTGAAAACAGCCATAGAATCATTCATACGGGGGGCAGAATGGGCAGGCAGGAGTGGGCATTATTATGAATAAAAAAATAGGGCAAAGGGTAAAGAATTATCTTCAGGTAAGCAAAAGGATTGTTATGATCACAGTGGATTCGAAACCGAAAGATACTGTGATAATCCAGGTATACATGCCTACTACATCATATAAGGATGACCAAGTGATAGAAGAAATGTACGAACAAATTGAAAACCTGATGAAGCGCGTTAAAGGGGATGAAAATTTAATAATTATGGGGGATTGGAATGCAAGAGTAGGAAAAGGCAAAGAAGGAAAAGTGGTGGGCGAACACGGTCTAGGAGATAGGAATGAAAGGGGCGAAAGATTAATTGAATTTTGCAGTAAGCACAGTTTAGTAGTAGCAAACACACTCTTCCAACACCATCCAAGAAGGATCTACACGTGGAAAATGCCAAAAGACAAGGGGAGATTTCAAATAGATTACATATTAGTCAAACAAAGATTCAGAAATCAAGTAAAGGACTGTAAAAGCTATCCTGGGGCTGATATTTTTAGTGATCACAATCTAATTGCGATGAAATGCCAACTAAAATTTAAAAAACTAATAAAAAAGGGAGGGTCGCGAAAAAACTGGGATATATCTAAATTAAAAAATAAGGAAACCCAAAAACTTTTCGAAAACGTAATGAATAAGAAACTGGAAGAAAAAACACCCACAAATAATAAAGAAGAAGAAATCGAACAAGAATGGAATGCTATGAAATCAAGCCTGACTGAAACAGCCAACGAAGTCCTTAAATCAAAGAAAAACGAAATTAAAAAGCCATGGGTAACAGACGAAATACTGCAACTGTTTGACGAACGAAGAAAATTTAAGAACAGAAAAGACGAAGAAGGGAAAGAAACATATAAAAAATTAAGATGGAAAGTTATAAGAGAATGTAGAAAAGCAAAAGAAAAAATGATTCAAGAAAAATGTAAAGAAGTCAACGAAAATCTAGTATTGGGAAAAGTTGATGTAGCCTATAGGGCAATAAAAAGAAATTTTCAAGAAGACAAGCCAAAAAGCAAGAACATAAGAGATAAAGGAGGCCACATTATTCTAAACGAAAACGAACAGGCAAATAGATGGAAGGAACACCTAGAAGAACTCTATGGAGAAGAAAAAACAATGAACCCAATAGAAGAAGAAGAATCTGTGGACGAAAACGAATTAGGAGACCCCATACTCAGGTCAGAATTCGAGACAGCTTTGAAGGAACTAAAAAATAATAGAGCACCCGGAATAGACAATATACAAGCTGAAATCCTAAAGAACTCTGGGGAAAAGGCACTTGACAAACTCTTTGAACTAATTAGCAAAATCTATAAATTGGGAATCATCCCAAAAGATTTCCAAAAAAACAAAATAGTCACACTTCCCAAAAAGACAGGCGCGGATAAATGTGAAAATTTCAGGACCATTAGCCTAACCTCACATGCCTCCAAAATCCTAACCAAAATAATCCAGAGAAGAATAGAACAAAGAGTTGAAGAAAATCTGGGGGAAGACCAGTTCGGCTTTAGAAGAAACAGAGGCACCCGAGAAGCAATTCTCTCTCTTAGACTAATAATAGAAAGGGCTTTTATCAGGGAAGAATCTGTCTACATCGGATTCATAGACCTAGAAAAAGCATTCGATAATGTCAATTGGGAAATTATGTTTAAAATATTAAAACAGGCGGGAATAAAATTCAGAGAGAGAAGACTAATCTACAATCTATATCAAAACCAGACGGCAATTATAAATATTGGTGATGAACACAGAGAAGCCAAAATAAAAAAAGGTGTAAGACAAGGATGTGTGCTGTCACCCATGATTTTCAACTTATACATAGAAGAAGCGATTAAAGAATTCAAAGACAAAATTGATACAGGTATAGAAATCCAAGGTCAAAAGATCGCTATGTTAAGATTTGCCGATGACATTGCCCTTCTAGGAAGCAATAAAAAAGAATTAGAGGACGCCTTGAATGGAATTAACCAAATCCTAATAGAAGAAATCAAAATGAAAATAAACAAGAATAAAACCAAGGTCCTAGTATGTACAAAAAAAGAACAAACGAGACAGGAATGCATCAAAATTAACCAAGAAAACCTAGAAGGAGTTAAGGAATTCCGCTACCTAGGAAGTAAAATAACATGGGATGGGAGGAGCAAAAACGAAATTAAATCAAGAATTGCCCAAGCAAAAATGGGGTTTAATA